>VWZP01008031.1:864463-882843 GCA_013396995.1 Dicaeum eximium
AAAAAAAAAAAAAACCAAAACCTGACAAAACAACTCTTCATGTAATAACAAAGATGAATCAACAGCATTTCCAAGCTCTTGCATCCTGCTGGAAATCTCTTCTCTTCATGTTCCCACCATTATTCCTCCACAAGCCTTGGAGGATTGTGCTGTTCTCCAGAGACTACCAAACCAAGTCTTCATGAGGCAGGGGAGGGGATTCTTAAAATACCACTCACTTGAGCCCCATGTCCTGCATATGTCCCAGCCAGGGTACACTGAGGAGACAATTCCAGTAGGAAGAGGTGGGATAAGCTTAAAAGGAATAAGTGCAGATAGTGTCCAAAACCCTAATTGGATTGGATAATGTCTCCTTAGGAGTCAACCAGAATGCTAACTCACCCTTTGCATGTAATTTTAGTCTTAAAAATGAAGTTACTGATCCTGTTTGGAGTCCTTGGCACCTCCTGAGACAGGTGCTTATGTAGAGTGAGCCCTGCTCTGATCAGCCCCTTTCTTGTGGAGGGCTCTTCCAGCCGTTGCTTGGCTTGGATCTCTGGAATTAGTTTGTTATTGGGTATATTGTTTTTAAATTGTTTCTATAGGTTTGGAGCTGGTGGCTACTTAAAGCTGGAAAAATCAGACTGCGCCAAGTCCGATCCCACATCTTCACCCACCATCCCCTCCCTCACGTGCCATGTGGTGAGAATACCAGTTACCTCACAGTCTTGTAAATATGCACTGAGAGGAAGGAGCGAGGAGACGTTAACTTAAACTGAAATGGTAGATCAGTAATTGTGGACAAATATTATCATTGACAACGGAAAAGCACCCTTGTTACAGCCCTGCTACCCCTTGCTGTGTATATATACTTTGTCCTTCATATGTGAAAGATCCAGTGTTGGAATTCTTTGGTGTAAATAAACATTTGGTTTTATTTATCGAGGTTAGATTTAAGTTCCCTGTGTAGAGGCCTCCCTGGGGTGGTCATACACTGACACAGGAGTGGTGACAGCCACATGTGCCCTGGGCAGGCCATGTCCCTGTCACACCCATGGGGAGCAGTGCAGAGAAGCCTTACACAGATGTCACAAGCCAAAGTATCTCCTGGGAGAAGGATCTTTTGCCATAACAAAAAAACCCTCCTCTTCTATCTCAGCCATGATGGTGGGGAATTGAGATGATGAACCAATTATTAGGTGTTTGCCCGTTGCCACTCACTGGATTTCTGTGACTTGTTTTCAGTCACCTAATGCTAGGCTGGCTCAGCTGGTGTGGCTGCAGGCACGATATCACCTGTCCCTCTCACTCAGTGACCTCTCATCCCAAAGCCATTGCAGCAGTTGTTCCCCTGGACTTTGAGAGATCTTGGTGTTCCTCAGCGGGTGCTGACACCTTGACCTGCAGCTCCTGCTTGTCCCAGGCCCCATCCCTCGGCTGTTCTTTGCAGAGGATGGACATGTGCTTCCACTTTGCTTAGTTAATTTTAGGATGGAGCGTGCGGGCTGGATTAAACTGATTTATGGGACATGCAACACTGCCCCTTTCTGTGAGGATTGCCGGCAGGGAGATGAGGTTTTTCACATACACCAGGATAGCTTTCTCCTCCATGCCTTCATCCAGTGGAACTCCATTGTACTTAATCTTTTATATCCTAAAGTGATGTGAAAGTTGGACTGTGTTGACTGTTACCTCAATGTGCTGTAACGTAAAAGCACCCAGTATGACAAAATACAGCTTGTTTGCACTGGTTCTGAGCTATGCAGGACATTTTACCCAGTTCTTTCGTTATTCCAAGCGAGGGAGGTTTGCGCAAGGACACGACGTATGGAAGAGGAGACCGGGCGTGGCGGCTGGCCGCAGTGCCTGCAGCTTTGCGGCCGGGACGGGCCCCTCTTCTCCCAGTGCGGCGGCTCAAAGCACGGACCGCGGAGTTTGGCGGGTTTAGGGGGTGTTTGTGCGGGGCGGCAGCAGCACTGCGGGTGTGTTGCCCGGCCCGAGGGCGCGGGCAGTGCCCCGCACGGCGGGCCCGGGGCGGGCCGGGCTTTCCGCTTTGTTGGCTTTTAGCGGCCCCTGAGGCGCGCAGGGGGCGGCCGCGGCCGTGCCGCGCCTTCCCGTTTGCGCATGCGCGGCTGCCTCCGCCAGCGTGGCCCGCCTAGCGGCGCCGCGCGTGCGCACTGTGGCGCCGTGACGTCCCGCCCGCGCGCCAGCGGGGCGGGGGGAGCGAACGGGGGCGGGACGGGACCGGACGGCGAGGGGAGCGCGGAGCCCCGGCCCNCCTGGCGGCGGGGCGGGGCCGGCGCTGCGCTCGGAGCCGCCCCGGCGGGAGCGGGCGGGGGAACCGGGGGTCCCGGAGATGCCGGGACTGAGAGAACGGTCCGGCCCACCCCGCGGCTGGGCGGCCGCCGCAGGCTCGGGCGGACGGGAAGCAGCCGGGCGCGGTTGGTGCTGCCTGACCCAAGCCGGGCCCGAGGGCGGTCCCCGGCAGTGGCCGAGGGCTCTGCGGCAGCTCCGGGCTGGCCACACGAGGCCGTGTGTCGGTGTCCGGTGCCTGCAGCGGTGCAGAAGCACCAACGGACTCATGTGGGTTTTAGATCGCCTCACCGTAGGTTTGTGTCTCTTCTTCCTAGGGTGAACCTGCGAGTTAAGGTCTTGTGGTTGCATAAAACATTTTTTGAAAGGCACTGGTTTTGGTAATACTCGCAGCTATTGTCTCCTGTATATTTGAAAACTGTTAATATTTCAGTCTTTATTAGTAAGTTTGAGAGGGCGAGCCAACAAAATGTGCTCCTTCCTTCCCACTACTCCTTAAGTTCTTTGTGTGTGAACAGTTCTTTCTCCCGTAGGCTTTGTCTCCTCCTTTCCTAGGCATCCGTATGTGACAACCCAGTATGTCCGTGTGGCAGGGGATCAGGGACAGCTGGGGGTAGGGAACTGGCTGGAAATAGGGAACCGGCTGAGCAGAGCTGGCTGCTGTTGTGCAAATAACTCTGCTTGCACAAGAGGCGGGAAAGGAAGTAAAAGAAACTGTAGTCACTGTGTGAACGATAGGAGATTTAATGTTACCAGGATCTTGGAATTCAGAGGGAAGTGGATCCAAGAAGTGTTTTTAAAGGGTCTTTGAGAAGGAACAGCATCCACTGCTCGACCTACTTAGCATCCGTGTGTGTGAACAGCCTGCCGACCTGCCAGCTCCCTTCAGACCTCGCTGAGAGCTGCACTTCCAGCCAGGAGCTCGCAGGAGCAGGGCCGGGGCAGTGGCTGAGGTGCCACGTGGGCAGAGGAAGGAGCTCCCGTATTGCTGCCGGGAGGGCGCGGCCTTGGGAAACAGCTGTTTCTCCATCGAAATCCTTTTAATTCCTCCCATCCCAAATCCTATTTGGACACATCCCTTATAGAATGAATCCTGATTGGATCCCAAGAGTTGTTGCATCTCTGGGAAAAGCCTTTAGGGAAAGGCAGTGTTTGTGGCCTCATCCTGCACTCCAGTCCTGCAGCTGCTCAGCAAAGCCTCCTTACTGGGAACTCCTCCAGTGTGGGATATCGAGTGGCTCTCGGCTGCTTCTCTCTTTCCTCACATGAGGCAACGGTGACAAATTCCACCATGTGGTGTGAAGTAGTGTCCCTTCTCCGCTCCCTGGGAAGCGCTCTGGTGTCCTGTAAGTGTGTCCAACCCGAGCACTGTGTGCTTTGTGTGTTACCCCCTTCCCTCCCTGCCCTGAGTTCCTGTGCTCCTCAGAACAGTGGCAGTTGTTTCCTACTGGCTGAGCTCTGTGTGTACTGATGGCTGGCAGGTTTGTGTTTGTTGTAGGACAAGTCAATGTGCTTATGATTCTTTAACTCTGGTGTAATTATGTCCTTTCTTGTGTCTGTTGCTGTCAGTGGAAATACTCAGGCTTCTTCCTAGGACGGCTGCACCTGGGAGTCGGTAGGAACACAGTTTTGGGAACACTTTCCTAACCTTTTTAGAACACTTTCCTAAGTCCTGGTCTTAGGAAACACTTGACACCTGAGCTGGCTGCTGCATCAGAGAGCAGAGTTCCAGGATGGCTTTGCAGGGCTGTCTTGATCCTGTATGGAGCTGTGAGCCATTGGGAAGGACAGGAGCCAAGGGCTCTGTCTGGGCACTGGTGATGGCTCTGGTGTCAGGAGAAGTAGTGTTTGCCTCCCACAGTGGGAACCCCAGGATAGGCAAGTAGTGAGTGCCCTTTGAGGTGCTCCCAATGCTGAGCCTGCAGAAATGGGGACACTCAGCTGGAGGGGTCACCACCAGAGTCATCCCTGTCCTGACAGTGTGATGACTGCTCTGTGTCATCTCACTTGTGTGTGTGACATCGCTGTGAGTGGCTGTTGCTAGCCCCTGCTGTGTGCTAGCACTGCCTGTCAGCTCACATCTCTGTGACCTTTTGTAGACTTTGATGCTAAGGAGAAAAAAAAAGAGGCAGAGATTTACCGGGCTCTGAACAGCGACCCCATCGACGTGGCGACACTGAGGCGGATGGCGATCAGCGAGGGCGGGCTGCTCACGGACGAGATCCGCTGCAAAGTGTGGCCAAAGCTGCTCAGTGTCAATACAGATGACCTGCCCCCTCTTCCAGGTATGGAACAGCCTGCACTCAGCTGCTTGGGAGGAACACCTCAGTGACCTTTGTCACTAGAAGAGGGACGTGCTTTCTGACCTGCCTTTTCCCTGTGTGTGTGTGTGTGTGTGTGTGTTGCATTTCCCACTAAGCTCATGTACAAAGGGGACTCAGTGCAGCACCAATCCTGTGTTGTATGTAAACAATATATGATTTCTAAAAACAACATTTGTTTTCTTTAGTAATAGTCATGGAATCAGTTCATTGTGGATGCAGTCAGCATGGCCCCGAGCATTAGTTGACATATGTAAGTTCACCTGCAGAAGAAAGAATCAGACTTGATTTGTTTTGCTCCCATGAAGAGGTGGCTGTGCTGAGCCCTGGTGTGGCCAAAATTCTCCCAATGTGTCTCTCCCAGGAGGCAGTTTGTTGTGTAAAGCACACGTGGTTTTTGGTCAGAACAGGCACAGGGACAACAACCTTCCTGGGGAAGTACCCACATGGTTTTTAAACCTTAGCAATGCAGGAGCTCTAGGTCCTGTAGCTTTTATAGTCACCCAGGACAGATTTTGTTGTTGTTCCTGATTCTGCGGTCGTTTGGAAACGTGCATCCCCCCACCTCAGTCAAGATCTGGGTGGCATTAGGGGGATGTGAGGTGACCAGAGCTGCTGGAAGACAACGCTCAGCTTTACATGATCACATAGAAGGAATTTGCTGGCTCACTGAAGTTTTCTGTTTTAACTGTCTTAGCTAACCCTGGGTGAGATTTTCCTCTGAATTTTTTCTATTTTATAAATTATTCTTTGTGGTCTCCACAGCACTCCTCTGGTGCTGCTGCTGAGTACACTTTGAATTGCACAGCAGAACTTTGTAGCAGAGATATTTCTAGGAGTGCTGGGAATCCTGCTATCAGTTTAAGCATTTTAACATGTGTTGTCTAAAGAAATAATTGTCTCATTTGTTGTTAGTGTCAGAGTGTCTGGCAGTGAAAGTTCAGGATTAGGGCTGAGGTGTGACATGAAAAAGGGGATACACTATGGAGTAGAGGGTATGTGCAGCTTCATGTCCACATTCAGCAGGGATCATCCTGGCTCCCTCACCTTACTCTCTTCCCAGTACCATTGCACTGCTTCACGTTAATCCTGTTCCTCCTTTTCTCAGCAGGGAAGGAGCTGCGAGAGGACAATAAGGATTTCCAGCAAGTGTTACTGGATGTGCGGCGATCCCTGCGCCGCTTCCCACCAGGTGAGGGGGGATTCTGCTCTTCCCACTCTGTGGGGGCAAGAGCAATGCCGTGGGGCTCCTCCTGGCTCAGACCTCCCTGCGAGGCTGCAGAAGGTGATACTCCATTACTCCAAGGGCCTGACTTCTAGAAAACCTTTTCCTTGTGAGCTCACAGCAGCTGCTTCTTGCAGTGAAGCCTTTCTGCAGCCATCAGTTTCCTTCAGCTGTTTCTGCACAGATGGTTTTTGATGTGGCTTTCCCAACATTCCAGTTCCCCTGCACCACTGAGCTCCTCTGCCAGGAGGCTGCTACTGGCAGACAGTTCCAGCAGAGAGAGGACGGATCCTGCGTGGATCTTGCACGGATCTTGTGCACCATGACCTCTTGAGATTAGGACACATGAAAAGCTTGAGAAACATACTATTTTCTTCAGTTTATTTTAGTCCTTGGTCTAGCTCAGGGGCAGGGAATGAGGGTTTGTCTGTGCTTAGAACAACCCCTGGTGTAAAAAAGTCTCAAAATCAGGTTCGTGCACCAAATTTAACAGAACTTAAAACATTTAGAAGCAAAATGGTTTTGCAGTTGTTTAGTTCTGATGGGAGGCTGGTGCCTTGTGTTATTTATAAAACGCTGAATCCAGCTCTGTGCAGCACAGTCGTTATTTCTGGCCAGAATCTACTTCCCCCTTCTGCCACTTCTATTTTGTATAAACAGTTGATTCACTCTGATTCTTGCAGGCGTGGATGCTGTGTGCAGGCCTGATTCCTGGAGGCTCTGCTCCTACGGATTTTTTTGCCCTTGAATGGCAGCCTCCTGCCTATTTTTAGCCGCATTAGTGAAGCAGAGGAAATGGAGAACTTTGTCATTGCAGGATCTCTGCTGGGACTCTCTACTTGGCCTTTGTGTGTTTTATCTGTTGACAAGGACTGCCAGAAACTGGCTGCAGCTGTGCAGGGCAAGAACAATGTTTTCCCTGTGACATCCTGTCCCTAAGCACATGTTGTTATCAGGGGACTGATAGAAAGTTGTGCCGGTGGAGGCCTTGCAGTCTGATGCAGTTGGCATAGTTTCTGTGAAAATGGGTCCTGTTGAATTTTTTTCTAGAACTCCTGGGAAATTAAAAATTACTAAAACATCCCCATCAGTGCTGGATGTGCAGAACAATTCTGTCTTCACAGCAGCACTGTGCAAACATCTGTAAACTCTGTTCCCATCCTCCACAGAGGCTTCCTTGCAGATAAGGGTTCTGTAGAGCTAAAGGTGAACCTCTCAGCAGCTGGCCAGATTCCCCTGGTCCTGCAGAGTTTTGGGAGACAGCATTAGGGCTCTGGATAGTTTTTTCTGCCAATTTTACCAGTCTCCCCTGTGCACCACATCCCTTGGGATCAGGCAGGTTAGTAAATGCACAGGTGCTCTCCTTGCACACCACAGTCACCCTTGCTCCACAGCAGGCACTGGTGGGTGACAGAGCTGTGCCACCTCTGCTGTTCTCACAGACATGCCAGATGACCAGAGAGAAGTATTGCAGGAAGAGCTCATCGATGTCATCCTCCACGTCCTCAAGCGCAACCCCGAGCTGCACTACTACCAGGGGTACCATGACATCGTGGTCACCTTCCTCCTGGTGGTGGGGGACAGGCTGGCCGCAGCACTGGTGGAGAAGCTCTCGACGCATCATCTCAGGTACCCAGTGGGAGGAGAGGAGCCAAGTGCCTGTCCTCAGGCTGTGGGTACACCTGTGCAGGTGGAGCTGGCCTGGAAGGGGAGCTGGGAAAGCAGAGCCTTGGGTTAAAACAGCTGCCTGTCATGCCTGTACCCAGAGGGGTGATTGAGAGCAGCCTGACCATACAACAGCACGTGGCTTTGCAGGGAGCTGTGCCTGCGGGAAGGGATAATTGAAGGCTGTCAGGTAATTTGTAGCATCTCTTAGAGATGGAAAAGCCAACACACATGCATTATCCCTGGTTGTGTGACTGTCGGGGCTTTTCCAGGTCTTGTGGGCTGGCTTAGCACCTGCCTCCCACTTGTCCTTGCATAGCCCTGGGCAGTGTGGTATGTACTACCAGTGTCCTCTACCCACATGAAGAGTCTTTCCTGTCTGTCCACTGCAGCAAAATAAGAAGTGTTGGCTGACAGCAATGTGATGGTCTGGGCCTGGGTTCTGTGTGCAGGTCAGCCCTGTGTGTCCCAAGAAGCTGGAAGGAAGCTGCTCCAAAGGGACAGAATTCCTTGGAGCTGGGGGCTACTCTGCCAGCAAGGCTGTTTATTGCATGTACTTCACCTTCTGCTGCCTCCCTGGAGGGAGTGCTCGCTGATGTTGTTGCTTGACAAAGCTTCTTTTAAATCTTTCCTCAGGGATTTTATGTACACAACGATGGATAATACCAAGGACATTTTGAATTGCCTGATGCCCATCATAGACAAGATGAACACTGAGGTGCACGACTTCATGGAGAGGTATGCAAATGTTCCCTCAGAGCCTCCTGGCTCTCCCCTGACCGTCTCAGGTTACTGTTCACAGGGCCGTTTTCACCAACGCATCTCCAGCACCACAGTGGCTTCCTCAGGGAGTCTAAAGCTGCCCCACAGCTGATGGTGACAACCCAAAGCCATGTGGCACTCATTTCTGAGCAGGCTCAAAGCTGTGCTGCCTGACTAGAGGGGTTTTACATGGTGCCATCTTCAGCCCATTTGTCTTCAGTCTGTATTGGTAGGGCTGGGGTTTGGGGACAGTGTTGTACAAATGCTACAACTGCTCCACGTGACCACTTGTGTGGCTGGTGGGACCTCACTGTAGTTTGTTGTTAGTTCTGTGGATAATTCCCAGGTTTTGCATTAGGGACACACAGGTGTGCCTGGCAGATCAAATCAGAAGCAGGAAGGTGAATGGGAAGAGTCAGTTCAGAGCCCTTTTTTGGGCAGGTGTGTTTTTTTTCACAGCCAGAATGTCTTTGGCTACCAGCCCTGATTGCAAACCCCCAGAATTAGTAAGCCCTCAGAGAAGGAAGGAACCCAAACACCTGTCTGTGCTGCAGGACTTAAGTTGTCCTCAGGCCAGCAAGCCAGACAGTGCCATGATACATCACACATTCAGGGTCTCCTGAAAGCAGCGTTTGGCCTCTGCTGTGGCCCCCACTGCATGTGACACAAGTAGTGGCCGCACTTTGCCACAGAGAGTGGCACAGGGGATAAACACTTTCTTGTGTCAGAGGTGCAGTTCCTGCTCTGGGGCAGTTCAATGCTCCACTGACAGCCAGCTCTATTTCCCCAAACACCATTGTGCAGTGCAGGGGTGGCTTGGGAGCATTTCATCCCTGTTTCCAGGCTGACCTGTTTCCAGGCTCTTTCTCTCTGTAGTGCGGAGGTGGGAACCATCTTTGCTCTCAGCTGGCTGATCACCTGGTTTGGGCACGTTTTATCTGACATCCGGCACGTTGTGCGATTATATGACTTCTTCCTGGCTTGCCACCCGCTGATGCCCATTTACTTTGCAGCTGTGGTAGGTATTGATGGAATGGTCAGGGATTAACTGCGCTGTCCTGAGGCAGTAGGAGTTTGGGGCTGCAGAGGGAAGCTGGCAAACCCAGTGCTGGTGCTGTCCCCAGCCGTACCCGGCTCTGTAGATGCGGTCAGTGATATCCTTAGTGATGGTAAAGGGCAGGAGGGATCCAGGGGAACTCAGGGCAGCCTGAGGGTGTCCAAATGTGCAGGCTTTACCAGTTCCATGCTCTGGAGGCAGCATGAAACAGTGTTTTTATTTCCTCTCATGTGCTGGTCCTGATTCTGGTCACATACTGGGATGCCTGGCTGGCTGAGGACAGCCCTGCACTGTGCATCCACTTGCCCATCCTCCTATGGCAGAGGGCAAGTCCTGAAGTCAAACCCTGCTGAGGGTCTACCCCCATCTCTGACCTCCCAGTAACAGGCTCTGCTCAGCAGACAGACCTCAGTACCCTGAAAGAAGCTTTGCATGCCCTCAGAGTCTCAGAAGGGGTTTGGCATTTCTCTTCCCACTGAATGCTTCACTACTGTGTCTCCTCTTGAAGAAGGTCTTTCAGCTTGAAGTAAAGTGTTTTTTTCTTCTGGCTCTGAAACAAGTGCTAGCATGTGCCAGGGAGTTGTCCCGACTTCCTTGTCTGTCCTCCTCTCACTCCTCTGCAGATCGTGCTGCACCGGAAGCAGAAAGTTCTGGAGTGCGAGTGTGACATGGCCTCTGTCCACCACCTCCTGTCCCAGATCCCACAGAACCTTCCTTATGAGTCTCTGATCAGCAAAGCCGGGGACCTTTTTGTCCAGTTCCCACCTTCCAAACTCATCAAGAAGGCGGCCTGCGTGAAACGGTGAGTGCTGGGCAGCCTGCGTGTTCCCTACATCCCCTTGCCAGGTCTTGCCTCCCTGTGGAGATCTTCCTGACTGGAGGTTGGTCCCAGGGGTGAGCAGGGAACACTCCTTGATATACTTCTTCTCTTGCAGAACTGCAGCTTCCACTTTTAAGGACTTTGAGTTAGCATCAGTGCAGCAGAGACCAGACACTGTGTTGAGGCAACGCTTCAGAGAGCGGCCCCGAGGGGAGGAGCGGCCCCGAAGGGAGGAGCGGCTCCAAAGGGAGGAGCAGACAAAATCCATCTTGACAAAGTTCCGGACCAACCGCTTTGTCAAGCTGGCAGTGATGGTGGCACTGGGAGCAGCTGCCGTGGTTGTGGTGAATCCCACACTGGAGTGGGCACCCAAGTTTGACCTGCGGATTTTCCCCTGAAGCCGGAGGAAGGGCCTTTGCTGTCACTGCATCATCCCCAGCAGGAAGGGCTGATGTTTGATGAAGGACATGTCCAGAAACGACCTGTCTGAAGATTATTTTTTATTCTTACTGCGTCTAGTAACGCTTTTGGCCTTTGTGACAGAGACTAGGGAATCAGCCCAGCAGGACAGTTCCCCACACCATGCTCACCTTGTTCCCCTCTCCCTGTGCAAGGGTGAGCAGACAGGCACTCCTGCTGTCCCCTGAGGAACCAGAGGTATGGACAAGTTTGGCTGTTCAGGCTGTGCTCAGGTGACTGTACAAAGGGAGAGCTGTGTGTTGTGGGCTGTGTCCAAATGATCCTGCGTTCTCCATTGGGGAAGACTAGTGGGAGTGAGAGCAGATCCTCACATGGAGGAGAGTGTCCAGCAGGGTTTGTTCTGGGTGCTTGCGTGTGTGAGGGTGGAGGGCGTTACACTCCTGAGGAACAGGGCAGCCCTTTGGCTCTTCATTGCTCCAGTGTGCCCCACGACCTGCCTTCAGCTTGGCTGGTGCTCCAGCTCTTCCCTGTCCTGTGGGCACCCTCTGAGCAGAGCCAAACCTTTCCCACACTCCAGCCAGCACAATGCCTGTGAGCTTCTCTTCAGTGTGTAACACTCCCTAGCTCTTTTTGCTTCCACATCTTTGCAGCCTGCTCTGTTTGTAGGGGCCAGGAGCAGACCTTAGCTCCCCTCAGCTCTCAGGCACTGCCACTGCTGGGCTGGCAGTACCGTGACCATATCTGGGGTCAGTGAAGTGAGACATGAGTGCAGTCACCCTGCCGAAGGTGTGTGCTGTCATGTGCCAGGTTATGCTACCACAAGTCTTAGTGGCACTGTAAACAGCTGTTGAAGACTTCATTAATAGCTCTGGAAGTGGACACCAACATGCCCACATGAAGAAAGGCTTTTTCCACCTTGTGGAACACTTTGCACAGGATAGAAGTTGCTGCACTAGGAAATAAGACAAAAACCTCCCCCACAAGCTGATCAGACTTCAGCATCACCTCTGGAAATAACACAAGGAGTTTCCCAGAAAGGCCACCCTGACCCCTGCATAACTCCCATCTCCCCAGCAGTTCCATTGGCAGTCCCAGCGCTCCCTGCCCTCCAAGCTAAGCAGCAAATCCTTCTAGACAACTCAGTGTCCCACTGAGACAGAGCCAATAGACACTCTATGCCTCTACCTCTCCCCCAAGCTGCTAAATCTCCCTCAAGTGTCCTTACCTGTCCCTCACGGCTCCCTCCTGCTGCCCCAACACATTGCTCTGTTGTGCCCAAAGCCATCTGTGCCATGCCCAGGGACTGCACACCCTGAAAAGGAGGTGTTGGTTGAAGGGATTTTGGGATAGAGAAAACTCATGCCCTGCAAAGCTCAGCATTCCCCACTCTCACCCTTCTTGGTCTATAGCCGTCCTGGGTGTGTTCTGGTTTGTCCCATGGGCCCTTGCTCATGGAAGGGTTGTGCCTTTCTGGCCAGAGGGCAGGTGGGCAATTTTCATTCCTGACTTGTGTTCCCATGAAGCTCTGAGCAGGAGTTCCCTTTGCCTCTGCAGGTGAAATGTGGAGTGTGTGAATCTGCCCTTGTCCTTGCAGGCAGCAAGACCTGTTCCCTCCTCTCCTCAATGGTGCCAGTGGCCTTGGAGAGACCTGGGGCAGCTCAGGGGACTCCTCCCAGTGTGGCTGAAGGCAGAGACCATTCCTTGTCCCTTGGCAGCAGAGCAGGACTGGGGTCAGGGTCATTTTGCACTTTAGAAGCCATTGGTGCAGGAGAGTGGTGACTTAGGAAAGCTGCTGGAGGGCCCAGGACCACTCTGTACACCACCCTGAAGGATGGAGCCCTCCAGGAGGAGCCCCTGCAACCCCCCCATTCCCTGGCCATGATGCACTTTAGTTCTTGCGTTGTCCCCAGGAGGGGAGAAGGGCCTGGGAGGAGACCGTGGCTGCGGGTGCTTCAGTTACTCTGTACAAAGACTTACACAGCCCCTGTAAATACAGATTTCTACAAACACTAAAACTGTAAAATAAACAGTTACTAAACATACTTCCTGCCCTCCCCAGGCCAGGGCTGCCAGATCTGCTGTTGTGGCACCCTGTGGCCCAGGACTGCCACCTTCCCTGCAGTGGCCAGGCCAGCTCAGTGTGGCCTCACTCCCAGCAGCCGCGTGGGAAGAGGAGCAGGAACAGAGCCAAAGGGGGTGTGTGTGCCCCGGTCACTGCTCTCCATCCATCTGCCTCCCTCTGGGCCAACGCCAGGCCTTGTGTGTGCTGCTGGCTCTCAGGGGTGTCCCCCCATCAGCAGCGTGGGGCTGGAAATAGCCTGACCTCCCAGCCTGCCCTGTACCCCAGGCCGGGTGCCTGGCTGCAGGAGGAGATCCTGGGCATGATGCCCAATTCCCAGGGCATGCTCCGTTGAGCTGGGGTGATGCAACCACTTCTGCCAGGCTGGAAGCGGGTTTGGCTGGATGGCTCAAGGCTCAGCCCTGTTGGATATTTCTAATTGCCTGTGGCTTCTCCAGGAGCCATTTTCTCAACAGTGCTTGGAGCTCGTCGGGGGAGACACCCTTTGGGCAGCAGGGGGATGGAGGAGTGGTGGTGGGAGGCATGTAGCACCTTTGGGGTAGGCAAGAGGCCACTGCCACATGTGACTGAACCAGGCCAGTGGCAATGCGTGCATGTGCCTGTGTGGGCCATGTTGGACACTGGACAAGAGCCCCTTTGGTAAGGTCAGGGGGGCAGTGGTGATGGCCAGTGAGCTCTCTGGCTTCCCCATGGTTCCCCGTGCTCCCAGCAGTGCCCCTGCACGGAGACGAATCCCATTGCCGGGGGCTTCAGTGACGCCACACTGTAACAGCGCTGCCCCTGTGGTACCGCCCAGGCCCGGGCGGTGCCGGGGGCTGTCCCGCGGGTTCCGCCTGCAGATTTGGGAGGTCACGTGGCATGGGCAACCCCTGCACTTCTCCCTCCCTCGGGGGCAGCTCGGGCCCCAGCAGCGCCAGGGTAGCAGGAGGGGCTGGCAGTACCCGGGGATGCTCCGGGCTCCTCTTGTTGCCGTGGTAACAGCTGCGGCGAGACTGGGGGCGGGGGTCTGGGTGTGATGCAAGTAGCGCATGACCTCGCGGCCCCCCCGGGCCCTCCTGTGGGTCTGGATTAGCACCCCCGGTTCCCTCCCTCTCCAGTTTTCCCCCCCGATTACCCTCGGTCCCCTCCCTGTGGCTGAACGGAGTCGGGGGCGGCGCTGGGATTGCCCGCACGCACACATGGGTGGGGCGGGGGCTGCATGTGCACGGCACATACGTGCACATACATGCACAGGCTCACACGGCTCCCGGGGACGCCCAGCCCTCACGGACTGATGGGGGTGAACTCCCCGCTGCGAGAGAGCCCACAGGAACCGGGGCTCAAGGTGGGAACTGATATGCCTGGGACCTGGATGCTGGCCATTGGCAATCCCACATCTCCCTGGGGACCTCAGCCCTGGGAACCCCAAATTCCCCTGGGAGGGGTGAGGCAGCACAGAAGGAGCCAGAGCCGTGGGGAGCAGACCAACACACTTTATTCCATAATCACAACAGGCAGGATCATTGTTAGCCGAGGTTCTGCAGAGCAGGGGCCAGCCGTGTCACACCCCCAAGACGGGCCCAGATGGGGTCGTTACTGCCCCTCGGCTAAAATCCTGTTTCTCCAAGATAACAGACACAGGGACCCTTCACTAACACAACACTACAAAGGTGACCCCGAGCGCTGGCGCCCGTCCGCAGGCTGCGCCGGGGCCCCACCAGCTCCGGGGACCCCCGGCCCACTCGGCCGCCGCCAGGGCAGCTGCTTCCTGAGAGAGGTTTGGTTTATTTTTATTATTACTATCATCATTATTATTATTATTATTCGCTTTGTCTGGAGTGATGACGGGATGTCGCACGCGCACGCACACTCGCTCGCACACGCATGCCAGCCAGCACCGGGCAGCGGGGGCGCAGCGGGAGGGGGCCGCACGCTGGGCGGGGTCTCTAAGCACTACAACCACACGGCACAAAAAATCCACCACTGTCCACGACGGTTCTCCCTGACAAACACACCCGGCGAGACTCGAGGAGGGGGACAGGGGTGAGGACGGGGACAAAGCGGATGATGTTGTGCTTGCGGCCAGGGCGGGAGACCCCGGCTCTGGCTCCGGCTCTGGCACTGACCCAGAACCTGCTCCTGAGGAAATATTTCGCCTGACAGTCTGTGGAGGGATCACCCTGGCTCAAGGGTGATGCACAGCACGTAGGGGACCAGCGGGACCCGTGTCCCCCCTAGGAACGGAAGCTGAGCCCTGAGCTGCAGGGTCAGCAAAGCACACGAGTGATGTGAGACCCTCAGTGTGGCCTCAGGCCTTGCTGGTACCTGGGGGCTTTGGCTTCCCCATGGACAGGGATGGAGGGCGGGTGACTGTCAGACTCAGCACCCTCCCTGAGAACCCCTGGCCACAGCATGGGGTGGCTGTGCACCCCAAGAAGGCACCGAGGTGCTGGGTGAGATCCGTGTGTGTCAGAGAGCTCTGGGGCCGCGGGACCCCACGGGAACCCCAAACCCGGCTCATACATGGGAGGGGGCTTCAGATGCTCCTGGCGCGGGGCTGCCCAGGGGGTGGGAAGGCAAAGTCCCCCCGAGGCGGCGGTGAGGCAGGAGCAGGCTGCCAGAATCACGGCTGTCCCGGCGCCTTTTTGGCTTTTCCACCTTTGGGGGCGGGACTGGATCCGGTGGGGGACGGCCGGGGAGGGAGGGGACGCAGAGAAGAGGACGCGCTCTATCCAGGGAACACGTGTCTGATGCGTGATGCCCGCCTGGCTCTGCAGGCTGGCACCCGCACGGGGCTACCGAAACACCGTGGCTAATGCCAACACACACGCACAGCTACCGCTACACACCGACACATCTACACTGCTGATGGTTCACCATCGCGGGGGGCCTCGCGGGGTCCCCAGGGACTGGGCTGGGGGACATCAAGCATCCCTGCAAAGGGCCCGGGGACACACCTCTCCCTGCGCTGCAGTGCCTACCCCCGCGGCTGAGCCAGGGCCACCAGCAGCTTCAGCAGCAGGGCCAGGCACCTACTCCGAGGCACCCTCAGGGGATGCCAGGACATGGGAGGGGGATGTCCTTGCCCTGGTCACGGCTCAGTCCAGCCTGACAGCAAGGGGCAGGCACGGGCTAGCCTGTGACTGGGGCAACTGGCAGCCCCAAAACAAGGAGGCAGAGCCAAAGGCAGCGGGTGCTCCGCTGCCGTCAGCATCCCACTCGTAGGGAAGGATCTGAGGGGTCCCCACAAACCCAGAGTCCCTGGGGAATCGGGGTCGTGGGGGACTGCAGGGGCTGCTTCAAGCAGCGGTTGCTGCCAAGCCCAGGACAGCTCTTGCAGACGCTGCCAGCCCAAGCCATGACCACGTCCCCAGGGATGTGTGGGGTCCCCACCCAGCACAGCTGTACCGGAGCGCAGCCCCTGCCCCCCCAGCCACAGCCTGCGGCAGCTGCCGAGCCAGCACTGCAGCCACGTGCTCCCGGCAGTGGGAGGAGGCGGCTGTCGCAGGAAGGAGCCATTAGGAAAAGCAAAGAAAATCCCAGCTGGAGGAGCCGCTGCAGCAGCATCTTCCCTGCCAGCATGTCCTTGCTCTTGGTGTGGCCGGCAGCGGAGCCCAGCGTGGTGCTGTGTGGAGGAGCGCTGCACCAGAGCCTCACCCACACCCCACACGCCCACCAGCACTGGCTGCAGCTGCCCTTGGACCAATTTGGGTGGTTGCTTAAGGCAGATTTCCCACAGCTGCCCTTCTCTGCCACCCTGCCCTTCCATCCTGCTCCCTGCCATCCCGGCAGCACCACAGCCACAGCTGGGCACAGTGACACCCGGCTCCGCTGGCCAAGGTCAGCCAGCCCACGGCAGGTCCCGCACGGGCACAGGCTCCGAGGTTAAAAAGAGGACTGGCTGCTTAGCGACGGGCTGGCCCCCGTACAATTTAGGGGTGACTCCGGCCATGGGCTCCCTCCGTGGCACGGCTTTCCCTGCACAACCGCCTGGCGAGAGAAACAACACAGCCTCCCGCGCCCACGTGCTCGTCACGTGTGTGCAACTCCACTCTTCCCAAAGCGAGTGGCGAGTGGCGGGGAACACGCGCCACGGGGAAGGGGACACTGCTGTGGGACACTGAACCCCCAAGCCAGGGACCCCTCACAAAACAGGGAGTTGGGAAGGGACGGTTTGGCATGGCTCGGCATCCCTCCCCAAGGGCTGCAAAGAGGAAGAGGAGAAAATTGAAGCCATGCGTTCAATGCAGTCAAAAACCAAACGGAATCAGCCATTCTCCAAGGGATGGGAAAGGTGGGGTGGGCACCAAGAGCTGGGGTGGCGTGGATGCTCCTGCTTCCTGGAGAGCGGGAGGGCACACGGTGCTGGCACAGATGGGAGCGGCCGGGAGCAGCCATGGCTGTCAGCGCAGGGGCCATGGGGGAAAGCAGCCGGGTGTGACAATGAAAACCCGATGAGATGCATTTCACGGGCAAGTAACCGCGGCGGGCAGCCATGCGTCCTGCGGGCACGAGGCGAGAGTCGGACAGACAGACGGATGGAGAATGGGTGTGTGCCAGGGGGTGGGGGGAGCAGGGGCTCTGCCTTCCAGCAGCTTCAAGGCAAAATACCTGATTCCTGCATGTAAACAGCTGGTTTCGGTTTGTTTGTTTTTTTCCTGGGTTGTTTTTTGATATGACCTGATTGTGGGTGAAAATAAAAATGAGCGTTACCTGCAGAGCGTGAGACTCAGTAGGTAAAGACCAAGTCTGAGATGCTGGACATGAGCCAGTCCCCTGCTATCATCTCCGTCACCTCGGGCGTGCAATAGTCCGGGAACTCGAAGTGCGAGGAGCCTCCCCGCGGGTAGAGGTCGTGGTCCTTGTCGAAGACGGACCAGTCCAGGGCACCGCAGGTGGCACTGGCAGGCGCCCGCCCGGGCATGATCCCCAGCAGCTCTTCCTCCAGCTCCTCGTCGGAGGAACTGAAAGAAGAGGGAGGGGACCCAGCCGACATAGGAGAAGGAGATTCGCTCTCTGGGGACCTCCCCGGCTCCGAGCAGGGTGTGGTAGGGCTCAGGGGCGCAGGGGGCTCCTGGGGGCTGTGCTCCCCGTCGGGTGCCAGGTGCCAAGCAGCCGTGCCAGGCACCACAGGGCTGTCCTCGGCAGGCACCTGCGGTGCGGGCTCCTGCGGGGTGTCGGGGCCGGTGGGCAGCTTGGCGGGCTGCCTGCGGCTGGCAGAGACACGGCCCAACACGGAGGGCTTGATCTTCACTGGGAGCCGCGGCCGGGCTGCTCCGGTGCCCGCCTTGCCCTTTTTCCGAGGCCGGTACTTGTAGTCGGGGTAGTCAGCCATGTGCTTGAGGCGCAGGCGCTCGGCCTCCCTGACAAAGGGGATCTTCTCGGAGTCGTGCAGGAGCTGCCAGCGCCGGCCCAGGCGCTTGGAGATCTCGGCGTTGTGCATGTCGGGCCACTGGTCCATGATCTTGCGGCGCTCGTGCTGGGACCACACCATGAAGGCGTTCATGGGCCGCTTGATGTGCCCGCTCGGCGTCTTGCACCAGGCGGGCTCGGTGTCCCGGGCGGGCAGCGGCGCGCAGGGCTCCNGGCCGCGGAGATCCTCCGGAAGGGCCTCGGGATGGCCCGGTGGTCTCCGGCTCGGAGGTGTTCTGCAGCAGTCCCGTCCCGGAATGCTCTGCACCGGTCCGAGGATGCTCCGGAATGAGCTGTAGCACCTCGAGGATGCTCGGTACCGGCCCGAGGATGTTCCGGGATGCTCT
>VWZP01008031.1:883682-893897 GCA_013396995.1 Dicaeum eximium
CCCCCGATACCGCCCCCACGGCAACCCAGCAGCCCCCAGTACCCCGACCCGAGCAGCACAGCAGCCCCGGTGACAGCCGGTACCTTCAGACAAGCATCCCGGTACGCCGGTAGCTCTCTGTGCCCTCTGGCACCCACCCGAGGATGCTCCAGCACCCGCTGATCCCCCGGTCTGCGCGCCCCGATGTCCCCGGTGACCGTGACATCGCCACCCTCGGGAGCACCCACACCCCTCGGGGCTCGCCGGGAGGCTGTGCACCGGTCTGACCGAACGGGACACCGAGCATCACCCCGCAATGCTGCGCTTGAACCCTGTCCTGCCGGCCCACCGGGCTCCCGGGACACCCACTGCTCCCGATCGTCCGGGCAGAGCCGCGGCCCGGAGAAGTCCCCGGGCCGCTCACGAGGGCTTGCACGGCTCGGCGCCCCGCGTTGTGGGGACACCGACGCGTTCGCGGACACGTCCCCGCCACCCCTTCCAGCGGCGTCTCCCCGCGGCTCGGCCCGGGCGGGAACGGGAGCNGGCGGCACCAATGGGGCGGCGGCGGCGGCGCTGTTGCCCCGGAGACCGCGGGCTGCCCGCCGGGGGCCGCGCCCATTGGCTGCGCCGCCGCCGCCAGTTGCTGTGGTGACAGGGGAGCGCGCGGGGCCGCGCCCGAGCCGAGCCGAGCCGAGCNTGTCGCCGTCCTCCGTCTGAGCAGCGGCTCTGGCCTGTCCCGACCCTGCCGGCTGCCCCGACACTGCAGCCAGCCGGGACACCGGGGCCTGCCCGCCCGCCGGCCAAGCCCGCAGCCCCAGCGCTGCCCTCGCCGTCCCGGAGCCGCGCTGCACCGGGAGCACCGCGCAGGTCTCCGCCGCGTCTGTGCAACGTTCCCGCTCGGTGTAGCCGGAGGTCACGCCCGGTACCGGCACCCGCATGGCCCCGCACGGAGCAGCTGCTCGGCCGCTCCCGCAGAGCTCCGGTGTTCGCTGCCGCCGCGCCGGCCGGACCGGCTGGGTGCGCATTAGCACGGAACGCCCGCGGCGTCGAGCAGCTCTGCGGGGCCGGAGGCGGCTGCCCATCCCCGCTGGTCCCGTGCACCGGGCCCGCCTCTGCCCTGGCTCCCCGGGACGGCCGTTCCTCTGCTCCCTCCCGAACCCGGCAGCTCCCGGCCGGTCCCGCCGGGCTGCTCGGGCTGCCACAGCTGCCGGCAGTCCCGGACACCCGGACCCGCCCGGTGCATCCCGGCCGGGGATCCCGTCCCGGTGCGCTGCCGAGCCGGCAGGGGGCGTCCCTTCCGCCCGTTCCCGGGAGCTCGAGCCCCGCCCGGTCCCCGGGCCCGGCCGCCCTCTCCGTGGGGACCGGTCGGGTCACGGGGGTACGGAGCATCCCCAGAAGCCCGAGCGAAGAGGGTTCCGGAGGGCGATGGGGCCCGGGGTCCCCGGAGGGCAGAGGATGGCGAGGATCAGCATGGGGTGTCCCAGCAGGCACAGAGGCTGCCGAAGGGACAAAAGAGCGAGCCGGGAGGGGTTCCCATGGACCAGCAGCAGTATCATCTCTGCAACAGCTACGAAATCCATTCCTTCATACTGCCCCGGCTCCATCTGGCTGCTGGAGCACCGCTGTGCTTCGCAGAGCCTGTGTGGAGTGGCACCAGGCACGGTGACAGATTCCTCCGTGCTGCCAGTGCAAGCAGCGGTGCCTGGGGGTGAGGTCAGGGCTGGTGCAAGGGGACATTTCCCAGCTCTGAGGAATCTGCAGTGACTGGATTTCTCCCTGTGCAGAGGATTAAGGCAGTGGTGCAGACCTGCTGTCAGAACTGGCTGGACACAGTGAGGGCCAGGGAATAGAAAAAAACAATGGAAAATAATCAGGGAAGCTAGATCTCCACATCACTGTGAAATGAGTCTATACAGTCATGTTACCTTTGCTTTCCATCCTCGGTTAAAGACACTGTGTTGATCTTATAAATGTCAAACAATTCCATTTCTGAGAATGAATCCCATTTGCTCTGTGGGGACAATCTTTCCATCAGCCTGCCGGGAGGGAGAGAGCCCTGTGACACACAGCAACCTGTGCTGGGGGGTTCTGCTCATGGACCATTCCTTCCTGGTGAATCCCAGCTCCTGCCCCCCGGTGCACACAGGGCTTATTTTTCATGGAAATATCACCCTCTTGGGCAGACACTGACCCAGCAGAGCAGCAGTGGTGTGGGTGTCAAGGGGGGCTGGATCTCTTGCACCAGGGTCTGGGTTTTAGCTGGAAGACACGTATGGCTGTAGCTGTGGAGGCACAAGCTGAAGCAGGAGAAAAGCCTGGAACATGTCAGGAGGGAGGAGGCGGGTGGCTGTGTGATAGATTAGTGGAACTTAATTTTTTTCTGTTTAAAAAAAATGATAAAAAAGGGGAATTAATTAGCCTCAGCAGCTGGTGGGGCTGGGGTTACTGAGGGTGGATGGGAGAAGAGTTAAAAATAGCAGGAAGGCCCAAGTGGAAAGTTTCTGTAACATCACAAGTCAGGCATTTGGTGCTTACCCGCCCTGACAGGCGGGAGCCTGTGCCAGAGCCCTCTCCACCATCCTCAGCCCTTTCCCACTGACCTCCCTGCAACTTTTCACACGACATCACCAGCCCTTCGTTTTGCTAATTAACCCTTTGCTTCCACACACTGGACTTGCATCTTTGAAAGAGCAAAATCAGCCTCAAATTGCCCAGCCTGGGAATGTGAGGGTGCAGAGGAGCACGGTGCTCGTGCTGGCTCCCCCGGGGTCCCTGCAGGTCACTGGCAGCGTGTGGAGCCCAGAAGAGCTGCAACCCCCTCCCTGTATCCCTTCCCATCTGCATTTCAGCTTCCCTTCCTTAAAAATCCTCCTGTTTGCAGAGGCTCTGGGTGGATTTCACTGGTAGGTCTGAGCACTACGCTGGGACACTCTGGATGCACAGTTTGTCCTCGGCTGAGACGAAGATGGATGAGGCAGCTCTGAGCAAGCCCAGCTTGCTGCACTTGTCCCACTGTGAGAAAGCAGATGTACCTGGCTGCTCCAACGGGCTTTCTCTGCTTCTGTTTGTCTTTCAGGATTGACAGTGAGAGACGCTGAATTCAGTCCTTCTCCCTCTCAGAGCCCCGGGAGTTGTGTCTGGCTCTGCTGCTCTGGGAAGCCTGGCAATGGCTGAGCCTGCCCTACAGAGGGTGGTCTGGGGGTGGTGGAGCAGGGCTTGGGCTGGAACCAATTTTGGTGGTTGGCAGAGCGGTCAGTGACCGTGGCAGACCATGAGAAAATACTTCTGGATTGAGTGGGGGTCAGGTTTGGCTCTGGTTTACACTAAACAGGAGCTGGGCACTACCCTCACCTGGTTCAAAAGGGTTTCTCTCTTCCCCTAGCTGCCTGCATGGTCCTGGGTCCCAGAGCAAGCATCTGGGCTGACCCCACTGAAACCTCCTGCAGGACCCTGGGGACATACAGAGGGTGGTACAGTGACACAAGGCAGGCTTCCCTCCACCCACAGTGTGCCCCTTGATGACAGGACTGCCATGCAGAGAACGGGACACTCTGAGCACAGCTCCTCTGAGTCCTCCTCCTCGTACCCAAACAGCCAAAACACAGCGCCTTCATCCCCCTCTGTGCTTTGCCCCTCCTAACCCTCCTCTCTCTCACGAGTGTCCCACCAGAGAGGGACACTCATCTGATGCCACCCCTTGCCCAGTGCCTGGAGCAGCCAGGCTTGGATGAGGTGCCAAGCTGACCCCGGTGCCTTCAGCCCTTCTTCCCCCCAGTCCTGCTCAGCAGCTTGGGCATTTACAGATGTGGTTTTAAGGCACAATGAAGGTGTTACTGTCATTCCTGCCCTCCCCATCGCTGTGCTCTGATCATGAGGGATGTCCTGGGACCAGCGCTGGTGTCATGAGGCTTTGCCAGTATATCCCAGTGTGGGTGGACTGGTGACTGAGTGTAGGGTTAGAACAGTGCCTGTGCTGGGACACTTTGGGACAGTGCTGCCAATATCCGGGGTCAACAGACAGGTTCAAATAAAAACAGCTCCTGCTGTTGCCCGTGCCAGGAGACCCCCAGCCTTGTATTCCATCACTGCCCCTTGGAGACAGAGCTGCACAGCTGGGCTCCGGGCTTCTAGGTCCTGAGAAAGCACATCCTCCCCTGGGCAGAGCAGAGCTGGACCAGGCTCGGCTCGCTCATTCCCTGGTGGAGCTGAGCCTGGGGTGGTGAGACCACGGTCGGGACCCGGGCTGACGCTGCTCCGCACAGGAGCGGAGCGCGGTGGAGCCCCCGCATCCCACAGCATCCCGATATAACCATTGCTCCCCGTGACCGGGGTGCGGGACCCAGGGAATTCGCCCTTCCCCGGCACCGCAAGCCCCGAGGGCACCTCGGGGACCGGGACAGAGCGGCTGGGCCGGGCCGAGCCGAGGTCAGTGTGGGCGGGGGTGTGTCCGGCGGGGGAGGGATCGGAGCGGCGAGGGGCTCCTCCTCCCGGGGCTTAAAGCCCGGTGCGGGTGTCCCGGGAAAGTTGTGCCCGTGTTGCCATCGGCTCAGAGCGGGAGCGGCTCCAGGAGCGGCAGCGGCGCGGTCGGGGACTGCCGGGGGCTGCCGGGTGCGGGTGCCCTTTGGGGCGACACCCACTCCCCCCCCACCCTAGGGCCCCCCTGCCCTCGGTGCTGGGGATGACCCTGAACACGCAGCCCGGGAGCAGGAGCCCGCTGCGGCGGAGGGCCAGCACCCCGCTCCCGCGGCCGGGTGGCTCCGGGGCCACTTCGCGGGGTGAGCCCTGTCACCCCCAGCTCGGCCACACCGCCTCCGAGCCGGGCTGCAGGGCCCCCCGCGGCAGCGGCTCCCCCGGCTCCTCGGGCTCCCCAAGCCTCAGCGAGCCCCGGTACCGAGTGGTGCTGCTGGGTGACCCCGGCGTGGGGAAAACCAGCCTGGTCAGCCTCTTCGCCGGCGTCCAGGAGAGGGACCTGCTGGAGCAGCACGGAGGTGAGTGTCTGGTGGGGGGATCTGCTGCAGGGTCACCTGCGGGGCACCCCGTGATGGGACAAAGCCATTGCGGGGCGGAGAGGAGCCCGGGGCCCGGCTGTCCGGGAAGGGCGGCACTGACCGAGCTCTGCCGGTGTCCCGCAGGGGCCGCGTACGAGCGCAGGCTGGCCGTGGATGGCGAGGAGAGCGCGCTGCTGGTGCTGGACACCTGGGAGCCAGAGCAGCGTGTACGGCGGGGCTGGGTGTGGGGTGAGCCAGGATGTGCCCGGGGGACACTGTATGGGCACAAGTGCTGTCTTGGGGTCTCTGAGTGCTTTGAAGGGCAACCTGGGGCCTTTCTGTCCATGTTTGGGGCTCACCATCGTGGAGCATGGGATACACACTGGGCAAGACAGGCTGGGATCACCTCTGTGCTCACCCTCACCGGGTATGGGAGGCTGCCCACTGTGTTCTCACTGGTGTGGGTTCTTATATGATAAATCACTTCAAACTGCATGGAAATGGTTTGGGAATGGGGCTGAAGGATCCAACTGGGTAAATCCACGAGTCGGTATCGCTAGCCAGAACACTTTAACAGAGAGAACGGTGCCGCCAAGAGCCTGGCATGGGGCATTCCTCACGCCCAGAACATGAGGTCTCTCCTGGGCAGAAATACCAGTGCTGCTGTCACTGCCTGCCTCCCAACGCCTCCCTCCTTCCCTTCACGCCAGGGCCCTGCATTCCTGTAGGTGTCACCAGGCACCGAGTCCCCGGGAGTGGGGATGGAGCCCGTGCCCAAGCTGTGGACAGGGATGCAGCACCCACATGGACTGAGGCTGTGTTTGGCACTTTCCTGCACTGCCCAGAGATGCCCCAGCACTGTAACACCCCGACAATGGCCCCATCTTTTCCACTATGGCTTATTTCCACACTGCCCAGCAGTGCCTGGATCATGCAAGGTGCAGCACCCACCACACTGTCCCAGAGCATTCCCAGGGGATTCAGCCTCACCTCCCCACACCGAGCTGAGCCCACAGCCCCGGTTTGTTGTTGATAGAGAGGAAAACTCCCAAACACTGTCCTCAAAATCAAGATCCTTCAATCTGTATTTAATTAATAGGCTAACACATCTGTTCTCCACACTGAGGGGGCTGGTGGGGCGTGCTGACAGGTCCCATCAGTGCCAGGGTGCTCTGCTCTCCCCTGGAAGTGCTCATGGCCACGGATTGGTGACATCTTGTTGCTCATGTGGTGACAGGGTGAGGAGAGCCAGCGCCACAGCCACTGCCTGCAGGTAGGGAACGCCTACATCATCGTTTACTCTGTCACTGACCGGGACAGCTTCGAGAGCGCCTCAGAGCTGCGCATCCAACTGCGCCGTGCCCGCCAGGCTGAGGACATCCCCGTCATCCTGGTGGGGAACAAAACCGACCTGGTGCGGTGCCGCGAGGTGTCCGAGGAAGGTGAGTAGGGGGTGAACGTTCTGGCTGCTGGAGGCTCCATGCCCAGCTGCTTCCCCCAGATCTGTCCCCTTGTCCCTGGAAGTGCAGCTGCTGTTGTGCATGTGGCAGTGCCCGTCCCACAGCACTTGAGGTGCCAGCAGGGCCGTGTCCCCTCCCTGCCCTTCCCTTGCAGAAGGCCAGGCCTGCGCCGCCGTCTTCGACTGCAAGTTCATCGAGACGTCGGCAGCTCTGCAGCACAACGTGGCCGAGCTCTTCGAGGGGGTGGTGCGGCAGATCCGCCTGCGCCAAGGCGGCAAAAAGTGCCACGGGCACCCCACGCCTGGCCAGAAGCACAAGGAGAGCCTCGCCAGCAGAGCCCGGCACTTCCTCGACAGGCTGGTGGCCAGGAACAGCAGCAAAGTGGCTCTCAAAGTCCGTTCCAAGTCCTGCCATGACCTGTCTGTGCTCTGAGAGCCGCGCTCCTGTCCCTCCACACACGCTGGCTGGGACTCTGCTCTCTGCCAGCAGTGTGGCCAGTGGCTCTGTGGAGAGCTCAGACAGGGCTGGAGTGATGCTGAGGATGTGGAGCTGTTTTCAGTGGTGCTGAGCGATGTGAAGGTGCTCTGGATCTGGCCAGTCCCCTCCAGGAGAGGGGATAAGTGGGACCAGGTCCGTGGAGTGGAGGATGGGATGGGTACCTGCGCTTGGGGTGGTGAGATTTTGGATCACAGCTGCTCCTGCAGAGCCGGAGGTGAGGGGTGGCTGTGCCCCAGAGCAGGGCTGGAGGCTACCAGGAGTGTGGCAAATTCTGCTGGTGGTGCTGTCTTTTGCAGGGCAGCAGGGACTGGCAAGGGCACTGTGGCATTGTCCACCTTGGACAGGCTGGAGTCTGGCTGGGAAGAAGGGGCAGGGGAGCACCCTGACCCTGCTGTGCCAGGGCTTTGTGCCACTCTCACTGGCACCAGTGTTTCTGTGCTCTCTGTGTGCTGCTGTGATGGGGAAACCCTTGATCTGCAGAATAAACCACATCAGGGAGGTGCTGTTCTCTGCTGGGTCTCTGCCCTGGGCAGCCACATCCCAGAGCCACAAGGTCAGATTGAAGCTCTGTTCCTTACCCATGGCCAGGGCTCAGGATCTGCTTCCTGCTCTGGCCAGGCCTTGGCTGGCTCCTCCAATTAGCTGCAGTATCTTGGGGCAGGGAGAGCCTCTGTCCAGGGCTTCCTTTGGCCACCCTTGGTGGAGGTCCCAATTCCTCACCCAGTGGTCCAGCATTATCCCCTGTGAAGCCCCCTGCATTTCCCAGCTCTGGAAAAGCCTCTGGGAAGGGCTGAGCTCTGCTGAGCTGCACGTTTAAAGCCCCTGAGCACCGTGGGAGCCGCAGCCTGGGCAGGGAGCTGGGACTCGGTGGCTCCTGGTGCCCCAGGAAGGGGCAAGGAGCAGAGCAGAGCAGAGTGGCACAGCCAGGGAGGGACGTGCTTGGCTGCAGCGAGCAGGGAGTGACCCTGGGCACCCGGGGAGGCGGTGCTGGAGCTCTGTGGGCTTTGCCTGTTGTTTTTAGGCTGTGCTGGGATACCACGGGGGAACCTGCTCAGCATCCCGGGCCCGATGCCAGCGAGGATCAGCGGCGCCCTCCTGCTCGGGTCGGGAGTTGCCGCTCGCTCTGTGGTCAGACCGTGGGGAACCACTGGCTATGCCTGGCACAAATGGGACACTGGAATGGGGCAGCACCCTATGGGAAACCAGTCTCTCCAGAGGTGTAAATCCCAAGCTTTGCCCTCAGAAATGGGGAGGTGGTTGCTCAGATTTTTTTTTTTTTCCGTGCTGCTTAGTGCCCGTGACATTGCTGCTCCATCCTTGCTGCTGCCCTGCCCTGGAGCTCCCGGCTCGCCGATTCCTGGTGCTGCTGGGGGCGATGCCGAGGCTCACACAGCGTCAGCCACGCCGGGGTTGAGGGCTGCACCCGAGGGACAGCGGCTCCTTGCTGCTGCCGGTCCTCCCGCAGCTGCAGCTGGTGATTCCCTGTGGCAGGAGACGGGGGAGGGGGGCCTGGGATGGAAAGTTGGCAGTCAGCAGAGAGGGGAGTGGAAAGAATGAGCTCAAACCCAGAAAAATGCGGCCGTGCTGGAGGATGGGAGGAGTGGGAGGAGAGGCCAAGGGGGGCCACGGTGAGGCGCTGGGAAACGGAGAGGGGGAGGAAGGATGAGGGAGGGTGGAAGGAGGAGAGGGGTGTAAGGAGGAGATGCTGGCAGGGGGCCGGGGACTGCCTGTGGCCCCCATCTGGGCCCACTCCTGGGGAAGGTGGTGCCAGGTCTCGGTGGTACCAGCTGCTCCAGGGAGTGCTCTCGGGGCTGTCCCAGTGCCATCTGCCTCTGGGTGGCCACTGGCTCCGGTGCTATCTCTCCCTGGGCGGCCATCGGTCCCAGTGCCTGGTGGCCACCAGCCCTAGCACAGTCTGGGCTCCCCGGTGCCATCAGCCCCGGTGCCATCAGCCCCGGTGGCCACCACGCCGCTCCCACCCCCCAGGGCACCCTGCTGGCTCCTCGCTGGGACAGCAGCCCAGGGCTCCCCCATCTCGCTCTGCACAGCGACGCTGCCCTTGGTGAGGATTCCCAGGCCAGGCTGGGATTCAGAAGGGGTCAGGAGCTGTGCCGTGGCGGGATGCAGGGGCTGTGTGGGCACGGTGCCGTCTCTGCCCATCCTGCTCCGCCCTGGGAACAGCAGCATCCCGGGCAGGAGGCCAGCCCCGCAGAGAGGGGCTCCCAAGAGGCCTTCCCATCTGCCCTCTGCCCGAAACACGGAACTATGAATCACCCCGGCCCTGAAATAGATTCCTTTTATTTAAAAATATAAAATTTAAAAGACATTAAAAAAAAAAAAAAGAAAGACTTGTGTTTCAATCCTCGCTGTGCTCCCATCTCATGGCTCAGAGGTAAACTGGGGGCAGCACCATTTCACTGTGCTCAAATATTTTTGCTCCTCAGCAATCTTTCATCCCGAAGAGGAGGAGGAGGAGGAGGAGGAGGAGGAGGCTCGGTGGCACAGCCGAGCTGCCAGTGGCTTGGAGTATTTGTGAGGAAAACACACATTTCAGCCAATTTTCCAGCAGGACCCTGGTCGCAGTCCAGCGCGTGGGGAGAATTTGCTGCCATTTATAGGGCATTTTACAGGGAATTTTACAGAGGGGCTGTTTGCTGTGACCACGGGCGGGCTGGGAGCAGTCAGGGATTCCCAGGAACAGCAGATCCTCGGGAAACGGTGAAGGGCAGCGTGATAAATGAGTATTGAAATAGCTGACTCTCACAATTAAAGGGTAATTATTACATATATAATAAGAGAAGTTTTATGGATATGTTTCCCCTTTTCTGCACTGTTCTCACGGGATGATCGAGATGTCAGGAAGTGATCTCCACTGGACAGCGAGAAAGCCGATGGACAAAGCTTTGGGAGGGGAAAAGCAGTTAAAAAGTGAAACATCCATTTTGTAAGCAAGCACATAGCGAGGAACACCTTGCTCCCGGTTCCACGTTTCATTCTCTTTATTCAGTCTTCTGTTGTAATTTTTAATAAAGTTTTTAATAAACATTTTAAAACTTTGAAAGCGCAGACCGTTTCTCACAGCAGGAAAGCCCAGGGCAGCCCAGCAGCCCCGAACCCAACGCGCTCGGCTCGATGGCACCCGGAGCTGCCACGGTCCCGGGGGGCTGCGGGAAACCGGGCACCGAGCCCGTAGGGCCCTGCTCCGGCTCTCCGCTGCCCTCACACCGCGGGGCTGGGGCCGGGGACTCGGGGAGGGTTCGGGCAGGGTTCAGGCACGGCTCGGGCAGGGT
>VWZP01008031.1:894083-917864 GCA_013396995.1 Dicaeum eximium
GGCCGCCGGGGCGGGGCCGGCCTCAGCGCCGCTACGCGTTACGCACTTCCGGTCGGTAAGGGGACGTGTCGGTGCGGACCGCGGTGGGAGCAGCCGCCATGGAGGAGCCCGCGGCGCACAACGGCAGCGCCGCCGGGGCCGCGCCCGGGGCCGGGACCCCCGCCCGCCCGCCCGCCACCCCCGAGGGCATGGCGCTGGCCTACGGCAGCCTCGTCCTCATGGCGCTGCTGCCCATCTTCTTCGGGGCGCTGCGCTCCGTCAGCTGCGCCAAGAGCAAGGTACCCCCGCGGCTCGGGGGGGGCGGGGCCTTAGGCCTCGCCCCTCCCCCAGGGTCCCCTCCGGGCGCCCCGTTCCACGGGAGGACCGGCAGCTGCATGGCTCCCGCGCCGGCCCTGGCCTGGAGGCGCAGGGACCCCGGGGAGAGAGTTCGCTTCTCCCGGGGCTTCTCCAGCCGCGTCCTCGCCGCCCCGATAAATTCAAGTGCTGAAAACACAACCGTCCCGTGTCCCTCCTCAGGGAGAGCTGTGTTAGGGGGCTCGTGTGTGACTGTGCCCCGCGGCACTGGGGCTGCTCCGGGGGTGCTCTCCTGCCTGCACACCCTGCTCTGTCCCGGTGCTCCTCCCGCTGTTCTCTGCATTTCAGAGCAGGGACTTAAATCCCAGCACTTGGGCTGCTGTAGCTCAGGAGGAGGGACTGTTCTACACGGTCTGATCTATTACTATTTTAAAAATCTCCTTGTGTGCCCTTAAGCCTCATATCAGGGGCTTCAGCTGATCTTGGGGGTTACTGACAGCCCAGGCAGTGGGGCTGTGAGCAAAGCCCAGCCGGGATTCAGGGCAGGGGCTCCCATCCCTCACTCTGCAGGGAGCAGCAGGAATTTGGGCACCTCTGTGCTGCCAGGCACAGCATTACAAGTGCCATGCCTGGGATAAGCTGCACGAGGGCTTTTGAGGTGCCCTCGATCTGTGCTGGCTGCAGGTGTTTGCCTGAGTGAGATCAGATCTGTGAGCAGCAGCCAGCTGGGCAGGGAGCAGGCAGAAAACTCCCTCTGCCTCCTCTGAGAGCTGAAGGTCTCCCATGGGAAATGCCTTCAAAGGGGCAGGTTGAGCTGGTGCAAAGATGCATTGGAAGGAAGGGGTTTATAATCTGGGGCTTTTGAGCACGAGAAGTGTCCCAAGAGCAAGGTGAGGGATGAGAAGGTGGCTGGAGAGGCGCCGTGCTCGAGGTGATCACAGATGGTGGCACAGATGGGGCTGGCTGGGCGTGAGCAGGGAGGGAGCCCAGCTCCCCTCTGGGCGGGGGAGAACAGAACAGCGCCAGCACAGGATTTTTTCCTTCTCCAGGAGGAGAAAAGCAGTAAATTGTGGCTGCCCTGGAAAGGATGAGCGCAAGGTTTGTGTTTTCCAGCTCGGGCTCTGCCTCTGACACAGCCTCACCTGCGGATATAGCAGGGGCCAGGGAGTGTTTGTCCCTCTCAAAACCACTGTGGAGCCCTGCATGTTGTGTCTGTTCACCCCCTGCTCAGGTGTGAAGCCAGAGCAGGGGCTGATCCATTCCTGTTCTTCTCTCCCCAGAACTCCTCAGAGATGCCAGAGACCATTACCAGCCGAGATGCTGCTCGCTTTCCCATTGTTGCCAGTTGCACCCTCCTGGGGCTCTACCTCTTCTTTAAAGTGAGTGGGTGGCACTGGAGCTGGGGCAGGACATCCTCCTGCCTGGCAGGAGCTCCCATAACGGGGTGACTGTGTTTTTGGCCCTTAGTGTTGGGACAGAAGGTGTGTAAGGCTGCACAGATCGAGCTCTTCAGTGTCACCATGCAGGAGGACGTCAGTTCTTGCCTGGATTGTCACAGCTTGGGGGGAAATCACAGCCTGTTTGTGCACAGGTTGTTTCTGGAGAGCTGCCGAGGAGCAAACAGCCCTGAGCTCTTCCTGCCTCCGTGGGCCAACCTGGCAGGGCACAGGCTGGAGCCAGAGGGTGCCAGGGACTCTGAGAGGCAAATGCTGCTGGCTCTGTGTTGTGCTCCGTGCTGTGCTCCTGGAGCCATTTCGGCTGCAGGCCTGGGAGAGCCCCTGTGTGATCGGGTGAAGTCTTTTAGACATTCAGAGCCCACAGGCAGAGTGCTTTTGGTGGTGTGGAGAAGATATCTTGGCCTCAAGCACCTTGGGCTGCCCGTGCAGGTCTGGCACATGGCTGAACTCCCAGAGGGGTGTGGGGGGCTGTAGCACAGAGTTGTCCTGTGGGCATGGCAGCTTCCAGCTGTGCTGTTTTGAGATAGCTGCAAGGTGCCAGGGTGCTCCTGGCTGGCCAGGAGGTGAAGGTTAAGGTGCAGAGTTGGGAATGGTACAGTTCAGTCCCTTATCTGCCAACAGCTGTGTGCCACGTGCTCTCCTGTTCCAGCATCCCAGGAGAGCACGGAGGGCCCCAGGATCCTTCCACACTGGTTTGTAGGGGTGGGATTCAGTAAGACAGAGTGTGACCTGGAGGGCCGGGGTTTTAATAACACCCTGTTTAATTAGGGCAGGGGGTGTTGCTGCTTCCCTGGGCCTGGGCAGCCCCTGGGAGTGCTGCCTCTCTCCCTGCTCTGCAGGGGAAGCTCTGGCCTCCTTTCTGCAGCACTGGAGTTATTTTTTGACCTGAACAGCTTGCAGATGTGCTACAGCTCACGGGCCCATTGTGCTTGTTCTTTGAGCACATGGCTATTTCAAACATATTCTCCCTCAGCATGCAGGAATTTGGGTTATTCTAGCTATTCTCATCTCCCTGGAGCACTGACACAGCAGCTGCCAACAGGAGCATGAGGATGGGGAGGATGCTGTGGTAACTAACCCCTCTGTGGTTTTGTCTTGCAGATATTCTCTCAAGAGTACATCAATCTTCTGCTTTCCATGTATTTCTTTGTGCTGGGGATCCTCGCCCTGTCCCACACCATCAGGTACAGCACAAGAATGGGTGTGACTGGGGCAGGGCTACCCAAGGCTTCAGTTCATTTTATTGGGAGATTTTTAGAGCACCACTGCCCTGCAGCAGAGCCAGGTCTTCAGGGTATTTACCCATATCTTGGGGTGTTGTCCCTTGGTGGTGGGAACCAAAGCCCTGGAGGTCCTGGGAAGCCAGCACCCTGTAAACCAGCACTGGGACAAGGCCAACTCACCCTAAGGAGCTTCTCTGGCTCAGAATTACAGAATCAGAATATCCTGAGTTGGAAGGGACCCACAAGGATCAAGTCCAACTTCTGACCCTCCACAGGACAACTCCAAAAATCCCACCGTGTTCCTGAGAGTGTTTTCCAAACAGTTCTTGAAATCTGGCAGGCTCGGGGCCATCACTTCCCTGGGGAGTCTGTAACAGTGCCCAGCCACCCTCTGGGTGAGGAGCCTTTTCCTGATATCCAACTTAAACCCCTCTTGGCACAGTCCTTGCTGCCCTGCAGAGGGGAGAGCTTTGCAGCAGCCTTACTGGGATGGGTGACACAGGCAGCTGGAGCTCATGGTAATGGCCCTGGCCTCTCATGGTGATGTGTACATGAGGTGTTGAAAGCTCAGGCTGTTTCAGTAACTGAAAAAGCTGAGCTGGTTTCCTGTTTCGTGAGCTCTGTGGCATTGGGGACCAGATGCTTTCCTAGATTGGTGCTGGGCAAGGGCTTTGCTCTGCTCCTGGCTCTGCAGCAGAGCCTGTCTGTGGTGGCCCAGCCAGTGCTGGGTACCCAGAAGGTTGCTGGGGGGCATGGGGCATTTGCTGGTGTCTGGGGTGGGTCCTCCTTTCTTGTGGGTGATGCTCTATTTTCTTGTCCTGGAGTATTTGGGGGACTGTCACGTATAGCCAGGTCAGATCTCTGTGCAGGATGAGCTGCTGTGGCTCCTGCCAGTCCCTGGTGGAGCAGATGGCATTTCCCCTATTGGGAGGGGGTGTAGGGCCCCCTCAGAGGCAGAGGTGCTGGGCAGCACATCTTGTGGGGTGTCTGTCGAACTGCCCTTCTCTACACCTCTCGTTTCAGCCCCATGATGAACAGATTCTTCCCTGCAAATTTCCCCAACAAACAGTACCAGCTCCTCTTCACCCAGGGCTCCGGGGAGAGCAAGGAGGGTACGTTGGCTGGCTGGTCCTTCAGGGGAGCCTGAATGTTTTCTACCTTTACTGTTCTTTTGGGTTTTTCCCTTTTTTGGTCTTAGGACTCTCAGCCCACTGAAACAACCTTCTCAAAGACTCGCCTCTTGCTCCCCACTGAGCTTCCATAGCCACTTCCACTGTGAGCCCCATGTGTCCTTGCAGAGCTGGGCTGGCACTCTGCCTCTGTGCTGCCTCTGGCTGGCAGGGGGACCTCAGAAACACCTCCCTGAGTGCTGTGGGGATGGAGCTATGGCTGTTGTTAAATGCACAGCCTTTATTTAAGCCCCTTGGAATGCATGGGTCTGACTGGTTTGTGCTACCTTATCTGGGCCAGATCTTTGCACTGGCAGAAGATGCTTTGATAAGTGTCCTGCCCTGTAGTAGCTTTACTGGTAAGGGAGTATTTCTGGTGATACCACCAGGAGTTAACTGGCACAGGAAGGGGGAGGTTTGTCTCTCTCTGCCTTAGGCAGTGCCTGAATCCAATTTCCCTATTGACAGCAGGACCGTGGATGCTGTCCGTGTGCAGAGTCTGGCTGAAGGAGAAGGTCTGAGCTTTCCAGAGCCCACTGCTCATTCCCAGGCAGTTTGCACGTGTGTACCTGGGTACAGTCCCCTCGTTTGGGATGTGAGCACTGAGCTCTGGACTCCCCAGCTGTGGAATCACTCATCTCAGCCCTGTGCAGTTCGGGGAGCTGCCCGGCCTGCCCCAAATCTCACTTCTCTGTTTTCTTGCAGAAATAGTGAATTACGAGTTTGACACCAAGGATCTCGTGTGCCTGGCCTTGAGCAGTGTTGTGGGGGTCTGGTACCTGCTGAGAAAGGTAAGTGAGGCACAGCTGGGGTCTGGGCTGGGTCAGACACGGACTCATTTCCATGCAAGGTGAGGGTTCCGTGTACAGCGGGACCCAGATCTCCTTTTCCTGTCTTTCTCAGCACTGGATTGCCAACAACCTCTTTGGACTGGCATTCTCCCTCAACGGGGTGGAGCTGCTGCACCTGAACAACGTCAGCACTGGCTGCATCTTGCTTGGGGGCCTCTTCATCTACGATGTGTTCTGGGTAAGCAGGAGCATTCTGCAGGCCACTGGTGGAAGCATGTGCCTGGCATTCTGCCTTTCTGGAGGCACCACTCTGGCTGGACACACACTTGAAGTCAGAATTTTCACTTTCCCAGCCCTGAGGGGTGTGGCAGGGTTGATGACAGAATCCACAGTGGCAGAATGTGGCTCATCAAGTGTGTTTTCTTTTATTCTCTCACTCAGAGAGCCCAGGGCTGGCAGGGACCTCATCAGAGCTATTGTGGGGTACTCAGTGTGTGTCATATCCGGTCCTGTATTCCCCACTATGGTCTTCCCAAGGCCTGACAGCTTTTGGGTGGGCTGGAGGCTGCTCTGGGGCACACTGAGCCTGCTTGTATGAGCTGTGTCTTGGCTCTGTCATCTGCTGGTTTCATTAGTGTCCTTCTGTTCTCTTGCACAGAGGACCAGACCCTGGAATGCCTCCAGTCCCTTTTCCTCAGCCATTGCTGCACCCTGACTTTTTCATTTTGAGGTTTTCCTTATTTCTTGCAGTATATTTGAGCTGCTTTTGTGGAGGAAAGGGGGATGGGGAAGGCAGGAATGCAGTTGTGTGCTCTGCTCCACGCATGGGAGAATGTTTCCCCTTGTAATGTCCGTATTCTCCAGTCCTTCCTGCTGCCTCCACCTTCTGAATCACCATGTTTCCAAATGTCTGAGAGCCTTGTATACACTGAGGTATGTCCAGCAGACAGCTGCCTGTGTAATCCCTCCATATTTATACCTGGCTACTGTGGGTTGTTTTGTGCTTGGCCGGTGGTGCCCCTGCTTTCCAGGCTCGTTAACAGTCTGGGCTCTGTGGTTTTTTAGCCTGTGGGCCACTTCCTCCCCAGCTCTCAGCTGGAGAGGACTCAGCCCTCTGCCTTAGCACACCTGGTGCCCCAGGCCCTGCTCAGTGTGTGAGTGTCTTGCCAGTGCTTTGGGGACAGTGAGTGCACCCCTCTGCTCTCCACTGGCTGGGTGTCTCCCACCTTGGCTTCCCCATGGTTCAGAGCATTGCTGGAGACTTAGGGAAGGGCTGCCTTGAAGTGGAGGCCCTTGTACTGTGCCCCTCTGCAGGAGCTGGTCACTTGGGTCTTGGTGTAGATTCAGGCACAGTGAAATCCCAGGAAGGTTTCAAGGAAGAAAGAGATCTTAATGGGTTGATGCTATAGCCCCCACATAACCTTGGGGCATGTGGTGCTTTTCCCTGATCCCAGTGTCGAGTCCTGTCACTCCATGGCAATGCTCAGAACTTGCTGCACCTTTTAGGAGTTAATCTGATGCTTTAAGATTTCCCTTTAATCCAAGGCTCCAGGATCTTGCTCACCCAGTACTAACCAACACCTGTTTTTTGTGTCTGGACTGGAGGCTTGGAGATGGAAAGGTGCAGAGATCAGGGTGACTGCCCTCAGTGTTTACAGTCCACCCCCCAAATGCTGCCAGTATTTACAGCTGATAGGGCCATGAAAGTAAATTACCTCAGAGCAAACTGCAGCTGATCTGACACTTGCCCCGTCCCTGCTGGAAGCTCCCAGGCTGGGACACTGCTGGAAGCTCCTGCTCTCCAGCTGGACTTTACATGGAGCTGACTGATTGAATCTAAACTGAGGTGCAGGGCTGGGTGGTGGGCAGCAGCTCTGCCATGTGAGTGCTGTCCCCATGCTGCTCTGAGAGCAGGACAGCTGTGAAGCAGCCACCTCCCCCAGTGCCATCGTATGCCTCCTCCCCCAGACAGTGGGCTTGCTTGCAGGGCTCCTGCACCCACATTTTGGCAGGTCAATGGCTATTTTCTGCCACTGAGACCACTCCTGGCTGTGGGGTGAGGCTGTAGCTGAGTGTGTGTGTGTGTTCCTGTGCAGCTGTGGTCACCTTGGGCTCCTCTGTTCTAGGTCTTTGGCACCAACGTGATGGTGACAGTTGCCAAGTCGTTTGAGGCCCCAATAAAATGTGAGTAGATCTTCCCTGTGTGCTGAGGTCTGTTGTTGCAAGCCCTGCCCCATGCACCCTCCACCTCTGGACGTGGCTCAGGCTGGGATGTGTGCAGGAACATTTCCTGCTAGTGACCCCTCCTCCTGTCATTGGCCAGCCTCAAGCCAAGGCAGGTCTCTGGAAAGGGAAGCTTTGCAGAGCCCTGGTCTCTCTGGGTCACTCTGCACCTTTGGAGTGTCCAATTTCACCTGCTTGTAAAAACAGTCCATACCAAATAAACACCACCAAAAAAACACCAAAACCACAGAGCCCCAAAACAGCAGGAGGGGTGAACCGGTGCTGCTGTGGAGCATGCTTGGGTCCTGGGACCTCTTGGTTTCTTGTCCTGGAATTGTCTCAGAAAGAACAAGGAAAGCTACAGGGAAGGAGGGGGCTGAGGGCAGGGACAGGTCTCTTGTTTGCCAGGCCCAGTGAGGCCGGGCTCTGCTCTGTGGGGACACCCCCCTCACTGTGCCTCACTCTGCTCCTCGCAGTGGTTTTCCCTCAGGACCTGCTGGAGAAGGGGCTGGACGCCGACAACTTCGCCATGCTGGGACTTGGAGACATTGTCATTCCGGGTGAGGACAGAAGAGGGAGGATGGGACTGGGGTCTCCTTTGGGGGTCTGCGGGGAGCTGAGCAGGTGCCTGGCTCTGCCCTTGGCCGGGCGCGGCGCTGCGCGGGTCTCCCGGTGGGTCGGCAGTCTCCCCGCAGGTCCCGGTGCTGTCCCAGTGCCGCGCGCCACGAGAGGGCACTGTCACCCCGGGCACGGCACCGGAGCGCCGCGGGTCCTGCCCTGCCTCCCTCAGCCTGCCCTGCCCCCTGTCCCTTCCCTGCTCCTCTGGCCCCTTGCTGTCCCTCGTCTGCCACTTGCAGCCCCTCATTGTTTCCTTTTCCCTGCAGGGATCTTCATTGCCTTGCTGCTGCGGTTTGATATCAGGTGAGCAGCGGCAGGGAAGGGTCTCTGGCAGGTTGGATCTTGCAGCATATTTGAGCTGCTTTTGTAGAGGAAAAAAGGGAAGGGGGAGCCAGGAGCATAGTCATGTGCTCCTTCTGGAGCTGGGTGTGGGGACACACCAGGAGCGTAAGGAAAAGCTCTCGGAAGAGGGGGCTGACTCTGTGGGTATGCCCTGAGCACTGGGGGCGAGTGGTTGAGTTCAAGCAGAGGTAGAGCAGGCAGATGGGGATCAGGGCAGCAGCACATAGCAGCCCCACAGATCCTCACCAGCTCCCTGAAACCTAGGAGTGGAGGGCAGTGAGAGGAAGCAGTGGCAGCATGGGAAAGAGCCAGGGGTGCTGGCACCTGGGAAGTGCTCATGTGGATAAAAATGGGTGTCTGGCGGTGCTGGCTGCCTCCAGATTGCCACTGACATTGGAGGAAGGAGCTCCTTCCCACGTAGGGAAGCTCTACTTACACCTGGGCTGCAGCAGTTGCCCCAGTGAAAGGCTCTGGGGAGCAAGGTGCTCTGTGACTGCAGCAGTGTGGCCCCACTCCCACTGCTCTTGCACAGACCCTCTGGTCTGTGCCAGCTCTTCCAGGTGTTACCACCCACATCCTGCCTGCACCTGCTGGGAATCCCAGTTCCTGCAGCCTGCCCTGGGATAAAATAGCAACTGCTGAGAGCCAGGGACAGGCCCATCTCCACCAAGACAATGGGACCTTCTCCCTGGGTCCCAGCCCCAATTCCTCCCTTCCCAGTTGCCATCCAGCAGCAGGATCACTTGTCTTCTTCCCTTCTCCAGCCCCTCACCTGGTATGACTGCCTTCAGTCCCACACTGCTCCCACAGCACCAGGGGCTGCACAGGCAGAGCACTGCTCCCCACACTGCTGTGGTGGGAGATGGCTAAGAGTACCAGGCCAATTCCATTTCTGCCACTGGCATTCCAGACTGGAGGTCATTGAGCTCTTCCTTTCCCTACAGCCTGAAGAAGAACACACACACGTATTTCTACACCAGCTTTGTGGCCTACATCTTTGGGCTGGGCCTCACCATATTCATCATGCACATCTTCAAGCATGCCCAGGTGAGCTCCACCCTGCTGCCTCCTGTGGGTGCACATCCAAGTGGGTTAGGCCAGCTTGGCCACAAAGTTCCTGCATCCTGCCAGGAAAAAGAAGATTTATTCCTTCTCTTGGCTTTGATTTTCCAGTGCCTGCTTGTACCTTTCCCTTCCCAAAGCTCCTGTGCCCAGCTGGAGCAGAGGCCTGCTTGGGGCAAGGCTCCTTGTTTCCAGCAGCAGCCCCTCAGCCAGGGGCCCTGTGTGTTTTGGCTCTTTGCAACCAGGCTGCCCTGAGCACCCACTGGCTGTGCTGCAGGGGGCCCTGGGAGCCCATACACTGTGGTCTGCACAGGGGCTCTCGGTGTGTTCATGGCCCACTGGGATCTCACAGCGAGGATTTTCACAGAATCCCAGAATGGTTTGGGAAGGAACCTCAGAGACCATCTTGTTTCAACTCCCCTGCTATGGTCAGAGACACCAGCCACTAGACCAGTCTGCTCCACACCCTGTTCCATCCTGGCCTTGAGCACTTCCAGGGATTGAACATCCACAGTTTCTCTGGGCAGCTTGTACCAGGATCTCACCACCCTCAGAGGAGAGAATTTCCTCCTAATACCCAATCTAGCTTCATGCTGCTGCAGCTATAACTTAGCTCTTGAGGCTGCTTTTTGGGGTGTTAACTCCCTGTGTAGCCGTGTGACAGATACCATGGGTGCAGAGGGGACAGGCCATGAGCTCACCTTGTACTCTTCCCTCGGGGTGATTTGTGGTTTAACAGTTGTTTTTCTTCCCCACAGCCTGCGCTGCTGTACCTGGTCCCCGCCTGCATTGGATTCCCACTTCTGGTGGCCTTGGCAAAGGGAGAAGTAACTGAAATGTTCAGGTGAGCCTCAGCTGGCCATGGAGCTGTTTTGCCGGCGGCGCTGGAGCACACGAAGCGTGCAGATGTTCCCACGCCTGGGCACAGCTGGAGGGACGGGTTCATCTGGGCATGCTCTGGGTGTGTGCCGGCACGTGCGTGGGTGGAGGCTGCGGGGCTGTGTTTGTACTTGCCGGGCCTGGCTCCAGCCGCCTCCCAGGAGCTGGGTGGGAGCTGTGGGGTGGTACCAGCAGGCAGCACCTGGTACTGCTTTACGCCCCAGTGACAGACTCTTCCCATGCGCTGGCAGGCACGGGAGGGTGGGACTGCACACCTGGTGTGGAGATACTTGGTCATTGTGTCCCAGGGCCCTTGGGTGGGGAAAAATGGGGCCAGAGCAGGCTGTGAGAGCAGCCAAGGCTGGTTTGAGCACATCCCAACCTCCCCACTTGGGCAGAGTCCTGGTTTGTAGCAGTCTCCCTGCCCCAGAGACTGTGGGTACAGAGGAAGGGGGACTGGGCTGCTGTGCTCAGCTGTTCTCGGAGCCTGTCCAGGCTGTTGGTGGGGAGCTCTGGCCTCCTGCCTGGGAGCTGTTTCTCTGTCGTGCTTGAGACTTGGTGGTGGCTCAGCACAGTAATGATGGTTGATGCAGAGGAGGGAAGGGAACACCCTAAAGCAGGGCTGTGTACCCTCCAGCCTCCCCAGTGCCCCAGCCCAGGGAGCGTTCCTGAGCTCCCAGCCTGCTCCAGAGGGAAACTGGGCGCAAGGGGAAGCCAGCTGTCCTCCCTCCTCCCTCCCCTCCCCTCCCCTGGGAGATGCAGGTATGCATGTTCCCAGCGGCTCTCAGCTGGGCCGTCCCCAGCCCTGCCGCACCTGCCCCTCCTTTGATGTTTGCTTCTGACAATCGCTGCTGCAGGCACTGAGTGTCCTGGGATCGTCCTTCCTGTGCACCTGGGATCCTGCAGCCGCTTTCCCCAGTGCTGTGACTCACCAGCTGACAGCAGCAGCACCTCCTGCCAGGAAACTGGGGAGAGATGAGCTGTGAGGCCGGGCCCACTGGGCAGCAAGGAGCGCAGGGAGCCTGGCAGCCAGGGGCTAGTGCCCTCCCAGAGCAGTAGCGTGAGCTGCTCCAGCAGCAAAGTGTTGCCAGGGCAAGGGCAGGATGCTGGAGGGTTGCAAACTTGATGGCCCCTGGGGGCCAGACCTCCCTTGAAGTGCCTCCAGTTGCAGGCAGAGGAAGTGGGATTCAGAGGGACTGATGCCTGGAGGGCAGTGGCTCCCACCGCAGGAATCCCACCAGGTGTAGGTAGCTCTGCTGTGCTGCTTTGGTGTGCCCTGATCCTCCCTGGAGCTGGCAATTCCTGTGGTCTCTGCCTGCACATGGTGTCTTAACAGCAGTGAGGGTCTGCAGGCAGGGTGGGAGTGAACAGATCTGTGCTGCAGGCCCAGGGAAGGGGTGCTGGTGGAGCAGAGGTCGGTGACATTGGGAGCAGCTCCATGGCTCTCAGCCTTGCCAAACCTCCCTAGGCTAGGCAGGAAGCTCTGCTCTGCCTCCCTCAGCAGTGGGAACCCATCCTGCCCCCCACATCTGCTGTGGGCATGCTGTCCTCAAGTAGCGGGACAGGGTCTGCTGCATCTCTCTGTCACCTGCCCAGCCCCTGGGTTGCTCCACTGCCGCCTCCCCACTGTCCAGGCTTGCTCTCCCTAGGTTCTGGCTGCCTGGCTCTGCTCATGCCAGTGGGAGCTGTCTCATCCCCGAGTTTCAGTGCTTACTTCTCTATGCTGCAGCCCTGTCCTGGAGTCTGCAGGCAAGGAGAGGCCAGCGGGTGCAAGCAGGTGAAGGGGGATGTCAGGCTTCCTGCACAGGGTGGTGCGTTCTCGGTGCTCTCACTCCAAAACTCTTCTGCTTTTTCTCTCTGTCCCCCCACTCCTTTCTGTCCTTGTCTTTCCCTTCCTGCTTCCTCTCTCTCCTGCAGCTATGAATCCTCTGCTGAAATCTTGCCTCACACACCAAGACTTACCCACTTCCCCACGGTGTCTGGCTCGCCGGCCAGCCTGGCTGATTCCATGCAGCAGAAACTGTCCTGTCCCCGCCGACGCCGGCAGCAGAGCCCTAGTGCCATGTAGCCACTGCCACCGGGGCCCCTTGTCTGTCGCTCTGGCCAGGTAGGGGCAGGTCCTGGCTCTCCCTGGCCCAAGCTCTCCCTTTTCTCAGCTCTCCTCACTCCATGGGCAGAGGCTGGGGCTGTTGCTCCACTGCTGTGGGCCGGCTTCTCTCCCATTCTGAGAGAGGAGACTGGGAAGGGCAAGATTTGACATCCCAGACCTTGTCCTTTTCTGCTTGGAGCAGCTTTCCCATTTCCCTAGCCAGAGCCCTGGGGCCACTGCTGGAGGGGGTTTGCAGCCAGAGGAGTGAGACCCTGGGAGGGAACACTGCTGTTGGTCTTGCTGCAGTTCCCCTGTTAACTGGCCTCGCTGGCACCAGTGCTCAGCCAAGGAAAGCATGCGCTATCCAGGATATCCAATAGTGCTCTTGGGAACAAGGACAGGTCCCCGGGCACAGAGCTGGCCCCTGGCTGGGTCCACCCTACCCTTGGAGATGTCTGGGTGGGGTGCATCCCTCATCTCCCTGCCTGGGCTCTGCCCCATGGGGCTTCCTGTGCTGGGTGCTGATGGCTGGAGCCCACCTTGTCCTCGGCAGAAGCCAAGGCCACAGGCTGGGCTGTCCCCGTGTGGCACAGGGCTCTATCCCCAGGGAGGAGCTGGCCCCACTCATGTCCCTCTTGTCTCCAGCTACGAGGAGAGCTCAACCCCCAAGGAGGCAGCGGGGGCTTTCAAAGAAGAGCCAACAGAAGCCTCCAAGAAGGAGAAGTGACCTTGCCCATGGGCCGTGCCCAGCGCTGCTGGGCTGGGGCCCTTCGAGACCCTGTGCAAGTGACAGACGACGAAACAATTGTGCAAGAGCATCGTGTTGTGTGTGTCGGAGCAGCCACCCAGGTGGGGTATCGATGTACGCCGGTTTTTAAATTTTGTATTGTGCATTTGCTTTCTCTCATATTAAACCATATTGAAGGAAGGAGTGCTGGTGTGGCCATGGCCCTGCTCAGCCGCCCAGCCGGCACCGGGATTGGCATCCAGCTCGCCCGCCTTCTCCCAGTGGAGCCGGTGGCCATTGTCTGCCTGTTTCCAAGTGACCGTCCCCTTCCCCCTCCCACTTCTCTGGCACTGGGCCTTCCCCCAGCCTGGCCCCTGCTCTGCAATACCCAGATTTAGGGCCGGAGTCACTGAGTCCTGTGTGGGTTTGAGCCGGCATCTGGCCCCAGAGAAGGGTGGGTGAGAGGGATTGGGATGCAGGAACCCTGCAGGATGGGAATGTGCTCTGCCTCAGCTGCTGTGGTGGTCAGCGAGCTGAGGCTAATGTCCCATGGCCTGGGGGAGCAGGAATGGGAGGGGTAGGGGTGGGTAACCCCGAACCCAGCCCTGGAGCAGGGTGAGGACAGCATGAATTGTCCCCCTTCCTTGCAGGGAGCCAAGCACCATTCTGCACCCCTTAGGGCTGGGATGGGCAGAGAATGCTGGTGCAGGCATGGGGGCTGGAGGCACTGCAGGCAGGGGCAGCTCCAGCATCCACCTCGGCTTCCACTGGGACCAGCTGCCCCATGTCCTGCAGCACTGGCAGTGTCCTCCCTACCCCTCCTGGAGGCCCACATGTGGAGGATCCTGCATCCCTTCGGCCATGCCCACTGCCAGAATAAATAGAAAGTGTTTGCTGGCTTGGCAGCTCCTCCACAAAAGCCGTATTGAACCATTATTCCCTGCGCCGGCTGCGAGCACTAAAAGTGGCGCCTCGCGTTCTGCCATCTAATGACCCTTCGCAGGCTCCTACAGATGTTTTCTATGACTTACAGCTCCTTTTCCAACAGCCCTGTCCGCAAAAACAAGAGGGGCCACTTTAATTCCAATTAAATACCTCCAGCTAAGCAAACAGTGTACAGCAGGGTCTGGGTACAGCACGGCCGCCAGGCCCAGCCCACCGAGTCACTGAGTCTAGACTCCAGATGTGATTTCACCAGCCTCCAGTGCTCCGTGGAAAAGGACTTGGGCTCTGCCGTGGGGTGCAGGACCCTACCCTGAGTCAGGACCCCACTCCTCGGCCTGGTGTATCCCTTGGTGCTGGGCTGGCACTGCCTCCTGGAGAGCTCTACATCCTCCCTGGCTTCAGGCGGTAGGAGCTGCATCTCCACGCAGCATCCAGAGGCCCCGAGAGTGCAGGAGCTGGGGTGTGCACAGGGTACCCCCTGTGCCCTGCAGAGCTCTGAGCAGCTCCTGCCTGCTGTAGGTGTGCTGGAAGCGTGGCCGGGAGCTTTCCCAGGGCTGCAGGGAGCGGAAGGCCTGGGAAGGGGACAGCGGGGTCACCCCTCACCCTGCCTGGCCGATAAGCCGGGGCCTGCCAGGAGGAAGGAAGTGTGTTGGGCCCTGCAAGGAGCCGCCAGTGGAGCCGGCACTTCAGCGCTCCCCAGCTCGCTGCACCTGGGCCTGTGGCACCTCCGGTCCGGCAGGGCTGAGGCCACTCGGCTCCGCTGTGTCTGGGCCGCTGCTGGGCCACTTTCCCCTCTCCGCAGGGTCCCTCCGGCTCGGAGGGGGCTGCGGAAACATGGATGTGCCGACTCCAGCAGGAAACCTCCGTCCACTTAACTGCACCCAGCTAGGGCAGGGGCCAAAGCTGCCGGTTCTGCTGCCAGCACATGTGGGGTTTGGGATGATCCTCACCCACCCGCTCACCCACGGCACCTCATGGCAGTGGTGTAGATGCCCATTGGCCAGGGGAATTCCTGGGCACCTGCCCCTTGTGCCAAACTCCCACCAGGAATTGCAGTGGGGTGGGATGGACTGAGCTGGCAGTGCACAGGGTGCAAACACCAGGCAAGGGGAGGATGGTTTCGTGTTTGGGGAGTGCTGATGCCTGGGGTGAGGGGGGACACACCAAGGCTCCTTGTCTGTAGAGCCCTGTGGAGCCTCCCCACTGCAGGGTTGCAGCTGGGTGATGATGGGTGGTGGGTGCTGCAGTTGTACCTCATGCTCTACCACGCCGAGTGGGAGATGCGTTGCTGTACTGGTGGTGAGAGCTGGGGTCCCGTGTGATGATGGGTACTGGCAGTGGCGCCCGGCCGGCGGCTGCGAGCAGGGAGAGGAAGCAGCCCAAGGCAGCCCCAGCCCCGGTCGGCCGGCGAGGAGGGGCAGGAAGCTGGAATAAATCCCAGGAAGGGCTGCCTGGCTCCAGCTGGTCTGGGCTGCAGCGGATGGAAGCTGGGAACGGGAAGGGAGAAGGCGGGAGGGGAATGCGCAGGGGCTTTCTCAGGCCTCGGCCCCGCTCCAGCTGTGCCGGCGGCCCCGGCACATCTGCAACTCTGGCTCAGCACTGTCATGCGGACATGGGGGGGTGGAGGCTCTGTGTAGCCTCAGGGGTGACCTGCGGATGGCACCGGGAGAGAGGATCTGGATGGAGCCCAACCCCAGCCAGGGCAGGAGCAGCCCAAGTTTGGGGTCCTGGTCACCGGTGGGAGCCCAGCCTGACCTGCGGTGACCGTGCTGCCTTCCAGCCCTGCATGCCGGAGTGCGGGGCTGGGTGCTGCCGCTTCTGGGGTGCCGGCTGTACCCCGTTTTCCACCACAGCACCACGGCAGCCCCGCGGCCCTCGGGCGGCCTGGCGCGGCCGTGCCCTGTGTGGTCCCGGTGGGGCGGGGGCGGCCGGGGGCTTTGATGTGCTCGGCTGCCGGGCAACCCCTGCTCAGCGCAAAGCAGCCGCCCCCCGGCTGCCCCCCCGGCCGGGCTGAGCCCCGCCAGCACCATATGGCCGAGGCTGCTGTTACCGCGCCGCGCGCCCCGTTCCCAGAATTGAGATGGAAATGAAGCTCTGTGTTCTGCCGGACAACGCTGCTGCGCCGGCCGGCACGCCGGGCCGGGCCGGGACCCGCGGCCAGCTGTGCCCACGGCAGTGTCCCGGTGCCACACGGGCAGCCCTGACCCCGGCACCCCATCCCCGGCACCCCAACATGCAGAGGGATGGGGTGAGGGTGTCCTGCTCTCGGGGCATCCCATGGGCTGGGCCAGCTGGAGTAGCTGTGCCAGGGCGGCTGTGCCGTGTGTGCCGTGACACCCACCACGGCCACCAGATCTGTCCCCGTCCCCGCGCCGCTCGGGGTGGCCGGTGGCAGGGGCGCGGGGTCCGGCTCGTCCTGGCATTGTTGGCGGCGCAGCTGGCGGTGGCGGCGGCCGGCCGGCGGCCCTGAAAGACATTCCTGTGCACAATGTCCCCGGCCTCCCGCCGCGGCCCGGCCACTGCCGCCAGATGGGGGCTAATTAGCAGCTTTGAGAGCCGCGGTGGGAACCGGGCAGCACCGGGCCCTCCGCCGAGCCCTGAATGGAGGGGGCGACCCCAGCGCCGTGCCCACCCTGGGAACCGCCACCGCACCAGGCTGGGGGACACAGGGAGGAGGGACAGAGGGAGGGACAGGGGGATCCAGCTCCCCCCAGCCAGGCTGGCAGGGTTGGAGTTCATGCATGCTCTCCAGGATTGCTGCCCTCCGCAGAAGAGGAAGAAGAGGGGGAGGCCTTCAGCTCCCTGGATGCGGGGGGACGTGCGGCAGGGTCTGGCCCTCCAGCCCAACCCCAGAAAGGGCTGGGAGAGCTGCGCTGGCACTCGGGCACACACATTGGTGTGCAAGGCAGGGTGTGTGTGCATGAGCGTGCCTGCGTGTACACGGGTGTGTGTGTACCTGTACGTGCGTCCATCCGTGTGTGCCTCCGTTCTGTGCGTGTACTTGTGGCTGTGTTTGGGCTCCGCGGGTTTGTGTGTGCGTGTGAATCCTCCCGTGCTCGTATTTGGGAATATCCCACACGCATCTGTGTGTCCAGGCCTTTGTGTGTGCACACGCACACCCGCCCTGCGTGTCCGTGTTTGTACACACACCCGGGAGTGTCTGAGGCCGCAGCTTTGCCTGCCTCCCTCCCTTCCCACACCATTCCGTGCTGCTCGGGTTTGCCGGGGTCTCGCTCGGGGGCCCTCCCCGCAGGTGCGGGGTAATTAGCAGTAATGCTAATTACAGCCCGGACCAGAAACCCTTCGGGGCAAGGACCGGCTGCCTCGCACAGTGGCGGGACCTCCGCTGGTTTCCCCCGCGGCAGGACCGTGCTCGCAGCGCACTTTCCGCGCCGCCCCGCGCACTCAGACCCCTCCGCCACCGAGCAGCTCTGCGGAGGTCTGAGCCTCGGGAGAGGGGAGAACCGGGTACTCCGAATTTGGGGCGGGTGGCGCGGAGCTGTCCCCTGTGTGCCTGTGACACCGTGGGGCCCCGGTGTCCCCGTGAGGGTGCAGATGTCCCCCGGGGGTCCCTGTTCCTCCTGTAAGGTCCCGGGCCCCCGTATCCACGTGAGGATGGCAGTGTCTCCGTGGGAGTGCCGGTGTCCCCGCGGGGGTCGCGCTGTCTCCGTGGGGGTCCCGGTGCCCCCCGTGGGGGCTGCAGGTGTGTGTCCCCCGCCCCGCCCCCGTCGCCATGGGCACCGCCCGCCAGGCGCCGCGCTGACAGCGCGCGGGGTTTTATGAATGGGTGACGTCACGACCCTGGCGTCTCACGGTCTGAGCCGCCGGAGCCGGGGGGAGCGCGGGGGGGCCCGAGCGCCCGGGGGGCACCGGGGGCCTGGAGGGGGCAAGGGGCGAGCGGGGCTGCGGGGAGCGCGACACCGGGAGCCCGGGGGGCAAGCACCGCGTTAACTGCGGGGCAGGGTGGGCGCTCCGCACCCCTGCGGCCTCCGCAGCGCCGCTGTCCCTGCCCCGCGGCCCAAGCCCGTCGTGGCTCTCTCTCCGCCATTGCCCCTTTAAGACGCTGCCCTTGGGGGCGCTTGAATGGAGTGGGCGGGGCCGCGTTCCCCTCTGCGCTGCCATTGGCCGAGGGTTCGGCGCGGCCCCGCCCCCCCGGCGGCGGCGCTCTATAAGAGGCGCGGCGGGGCGCGCGCTCCTTGTCCCTCCGCCTATCCCCGCTGTCCCAGCCGCGCCCGCAGCCCTCGCCATGAAGGTCGCCGCTGTCGCTTCTTCGCCGCTGCCCGCGGGCACCGGCGGCCCGCTGAAGGCGGTGCGGCCCGGGGAGGCCGCCCGCTGCGGGCCGGGCCCGGGGGTGTCCCCGGTGGCGGCGGAGGCCGCCGCGCTGCTCTACGATATGAAGGGCTGCTACTCGCGGCTACGGGCGCTGGTGCCGACGCTGCCGCGGCACCGGCGGGTCTCCAAGGTGGAGCTGCTGCAGCACGTTATCGACTACATCTGGGACCTGCAGCTGGAGCTGCAGTGCGGTCCCCCCCGCGCCGCCGCCGCTGGGGACTCCCCCGAGGTGAGTGCGGACCCGGCACCGGCTCAGACCCGCTCCTGACGGGCAGCGCCGGCCTTCCTTGGAATCTCCTTCCCCCGAGCGGCACCGCGCCCTGTCCTTCCCCGGGATGTCCCTTCCTCCTGCCCCCTTTCCATCCCCGTCCTCTCCGGCACCCTCCTGGCAAGTACTGACCGGGCGCTTCGTGTCCCTTTCCCGCAGGCTCCGTGCATTCCCGCTGCCGATCGAATCCTCTGCCGCTGAGACCGCTCTGGACCCTTCACGGACATCATTCCCGGGATCCCGGTCCCAGCACGGACACCGTCCCCGAGCACCGCGGCTCACCTGCATCCCTGGCTCCCCGGCGGGGCTGCCCTGGGGGTCCCCCCGCAGCCTGGGCAGGGGGTGCTGTGGGCTGGATCCTTCCTTCTCAGATTGCTGAGAGCATTCCCCGTATTGTATATTACAATGATGCTGGAGAATATTGTTCTACAATAGCTGGAGTTTTGTTATTAAACAAGCCCTGATGACCACACGTGCGTTTTCTTCCTGCCCCTCACACCCCTTCCCCTGGGTTTGGGGCATGTTTAGTCCTGGAATATGTGCCCCATCTAACGGGGCAGTTTGTGCAGACCACTGGGGGCTGGGTGGGTGTGTTGGGGGTACAGGTCTGGGACCCTGTATGTGTCTGGGGAAGGTGTTTCTCACGGGCTGGTCCCAATTCCCCCTGTCCCAGCATTGCCCTCACAGAGCCCATCCCAGTGGCTCCGGTGGGATTTCACTCCCTAGGCTCAGACATGGGGTGTTGAGGGTCAGACACAGGAGGAAAGATTGTTTGCACCCTGTCCTCTGTGGTGGGACAATGCAGCAGCACTGGGATGCATCTTCCCCTGATTAGGCACCTGGATGGGATGGTGACACAAAGGGGACAGTGCTGTGAGCCGGGTGTGGGGTTCTGTGCCCAGATGGGAGTGTGGTTTCCCCACCTCCCTGGACAGGGGTGTGTTCACAGCCTGGAATTCCCTTCACTCCCCCTCCCAGCTGGGCCGCCTGCCCCCAGCAGCCTTTCCGAGGCTCCCACAATGGTTGCTGTGTCAGGACTGGGGAATTACAGGGCTGGTGATGCGGGGATTGATCCCTTTACAGGGAGAGCAGATACAAGTCCTGGGGTGCTTCTCTCTGTGGCCCCACCCCTGTGGCTCCTGGTGCAAGCCCTGCCTGTGGGGACAGACAAGGGACAAGGAAATTGCATCAAGGGTTGTGCAATCCTGAGGGCTGGGGGTGCCCCGGGCAGCTGCCCTTACCTGAGCTTCCCTGTGACTCACAAACACCCCAAGGATCTCACAGCCTCATGTTCCGGATCTGTTCACACCTCCCTGCGGGCCTGGCAGGGGACAATTGGGGTGCCTGGAGGGGCTCTTGTTATTCTGGCCCTTTAGGCGCCCTCTCCCCAGGATCCCGCATCCAAGGGATTTGTGGCTGGAGGCGCTGACCAGCCCTGGGCCCGGGGTTGTGCCTGTGCGGGGCTCTGTACACCCCCGTGTGTGTTTGCGTGTTCCAGGCACGGGCACAGCTGCGAGTGTGCCCGTGTGTGCCCAGCCTGCTCCTGCCCAGCCCAGCAGATCCCCCGGCCGGACCTGGGCCGGGCACAGGTGACTTGGGCTACCAAGACACGGCCTCGCCTGTCCACCCCTGTCCTGGCTGTGACAGCAGCACGGGCCGCGTAGCGGGGCCGGGGGCTCTGGGTCTCTGTGGATGAGCTTGTCCATCATTGGATGTGTCCCCTCCGTCACCTCCCAGCTCCTCTTTATCGTCCCCGCCGGTGTCTCCTCCACCGCCCGCCTCCCGCCCGGTCCCGGAGCCGGCGCGGACGGGGCGGTGGGTCCCTCTCCCGGTGCCCGCTCGCACTGCACGGCCCGGGCCGGCCTCTGGAGTAGCCCGGGAGGTCCCGGGACAGGGAGAACCGGGACTGGGGGCTCTGCTCGGGCCGGGGGCGGCGCGGGAGGCGCTGGGCTATTCCCGTGCCGTGTTCCCGGGTGCCGTCCCTACCTGTTCATTGCCGCCTGATGGGGAAGCTCCCGCTGGAGCGGAGGGGAGAGGGGCTCCGTGTGTGTCCCCACGTCTGTGCCTGACCCCTGTCCAAGCCCTGTGTGCCCCACGACCGAGCCCTCGCGGTGCAGCCCTGGCCGTCATCCCCTGCTCAGGGGACGCGGGGCGGCCACCACCGGTACCTGGCACAGGAGAAATGGGGCAGGGGCTGACGGAGCCGGCCCGGGCTCGGAGCGGGGCTGGCAGGGCTGAGCCGCCGGCACGTGTCGGGATGCCGGATGCGGCAGCACCGGAGAGCCCGAGGCAGCGCCCAGCCCGCGGGCACCTGCGCCCCAACCGGTCCTCGGTGTTTTCTTGGGACCTGATTCATCCCGGAAGGGATTAGGGACGGGGGAATGGGTGACGCTGTGGTCTGACCAGGACCCGAGATGGACAGCTGGTCCCTCCTGGTCACTGCCCCGTACAGCCCCAGGGACACGGAGGAGCTGGGACCCATGGCAGGAGCTGCGGTGTGGGGCACTGCGTCCGTCGGGCACGGTGAGTGCTGGTGCAGGGCAGAGGCACCGGGGTAGAGGGGCTGTGGTGGGCTGGGGGTCAGGGTCAGTGCTGGCCTCTGGGTCACTGCTGGGGGCACTGGCCACCACTGCAGCCACGGCTGGTGGCACTGGACCTCCCAGGCCAGTGGGCAGCTGCTTTCAAGGCCTCCATAAGGTACATTATGTGGGGCTGAGGAGCCCCTGGTGAGGTTGCCCGTGGGCTTTATGTGCTCCTGTGGCGCTGAGATGAGGCCCTGGCCCTCCTGGGTACCTCTGGTTCTGCCAGGCTGGATCCAGGAGGGCAGCTGGACCCCTGTCACCCACAGCCCATGGCACTGGAGGGGCTCACCCTGGCTAGGGGACAGTCCCACTGATGGCAGATTTGGCAGTGCAGGTGGCTCCTTCCCCTGGGGTTTTTTGGAGGGGATTGCACAGCTCTGCTCTTGCTCTGACTGTCCCAACTTTCCATCCCTTCCTTGGGCACTGCCACCACACCCCGAACACCCTGATCCCCACTGAAATTTAGGAAACCTTACACAGGGTTCCCAGAGCCTTTCCCGAAGTGGGAACAGCTGCTGCTCCCTGGTGCAAATGGGTTGAGCCCTGTTTGCCCTGGTTCAGGCCCCGTGCCCCGGGACCAGCTCATTGTGTCCCCTACTCCTCCTCTGCTCCCAGGCAGAGCCAAAGCTCCTTGTGACCTTGCCCCGCCAGGTCTCTGTGTGTCCCCACAGGCCGGTCCTGTGCCCCTGTGGGGAGCCCCAGGGGTGTCCCTGGCTTGGGGGCTGGCAGGGGGTGCCGTGGGACCCTGCACTCCCGGCTCCCACGATGGGTGTGAGTGAGGAACAATGGGGGATCCGGCTTCCCCTTTGAGTCATGCGTTGGGCAAGGCTGGGCTTTCGGTGGCCAGAGCACTGTGGTGTCCCCATGTGTGCTGATGTCACCCGGGGCTCCCTGTCCCAGTATAAGTCCTGGCTGTGCTGGTGCACAGGGAGGGGGGCTCTACACCAGCTGCGTGTCCCCCAGACATGTCCCCTGCTCCAGCCTCCAGGTCCCAGGACCAGCCTCGAGGTTCTGCATGGCTCTGCCTCCTGCTCCTGCTGCCCATCTGTGCCTCTGCCACCATCACCAGCCCCGGCACCAGTCCTGGCATCAAGGCCTGGGTGACCCAGAGGACACTGGATTTCGGTGAGTCCGTGCTCCTGAGTAGGTGGGGTGGGGGGACCAGTGGGGGATGATGCCCAGACTTGGAAGGACCATCCTGGACCTGGCTGCTCACTCTGCTGACACCCCAGGTATCCCAGCCCCTTCCTTGGTGTCACTCCAAATTCCCACTTTGCCCCAGGCCGGCGCTTTGGGCTGGAGCTGCTCCAGTCGATGCTGCAGAAGGAGCATGAGCTGAACCTGACAGGTTCCTACAACATCCCGCTCCTGGGAACTCTCACCTACGCTGTGCCACGGTAAGAGCCACCTGTGGGGTCCCTGTCCCTGTCCCCATCCCTGTCTGCACCACAGCCACAAGCACACCTTGCCTGTGTTGTGCAGGATTCACATCCATGAGCTGCAGATGAATGAATCCAGGCTGGACTTTGCCGAGGACGTGGGGGTGAGGCTGAGGGTGCAGCGCGCCCGAGTCCAGCTCAGCGCCGAGTGGGCAGCCCAGCTGGGCGCCATGTGAGTCTCACAGGGACACGGACAGGGTGGCTCGGTGTCACCGCCGTCCCTGTGCTCACCCACTCTGTCCCCAGCCAGGACAGTGGCTCTGTGGAGCTCCGCATGCAGGACCTGGCCATGGCAGCGGTGCTGGGGGTGGGGGAGGATGGCAGCGGCCACCCCACGGTTTGGAGCGCCGGCTGTGACAGCCACAGNTACAACCTGCTGGCACCTCTGCTCCAGAGAACCCTGCGGCACCAGCTGAACAAGCAGGTGGGTGCTCGGCCCCTGTGACCTGAGGTGTCGGTGTCCCTGTCCCCCCCAGCCCAGGGAGAGGCTTGGAGACCTCATCCCCTGGGCTCACTGACACCCTGCTCTGCTTCCAGCTCTGCCTCATGCTCCACAGGGGCGTTGACAGGGTGGATGCTGCCCTGAAGCAAATGAANGCCCAGACTTGGAAGGACCATCCTGGACCTGGCTGCTCACTCTGCTGACACCCCAGGTATCCCAGCCCCTTCCTTGGTGTCACCCCAAATTCCCACTTTGCCCCAGGCCGGCGCTTTGGGCTGGAGCTGCTCCAGTCGATGCTGCAGAAGGAGCATGAGCTGAACCTGACAGGTTCCTACAACATCCCGCTCCTGGGAACTCTCACCTACGCTGTGCCACGGTAAGAGCCACCTGTGGGGTCCCTGTCCCTGTCCCCATCCCTGTCTGCACCACAGCCACAAGCACACCTTGCCTGTGTTGTGCAGGATTCACATCCATGAGCTGCAGATGAATGAATCCAGGCTGGACTTTGCCGAGGACGTGGGGGTGAGGCTGAGGGTGCAGCGCGCCCGAGTCCAGCTCAGCGCCGAGTGGGCAGCCCAGCTGGGCGCCATGTGAGTCTCACAGGGACACGGACAGGGTGGCTCGGTGTCACCGCCGTCCCTGTGCTCACCCACTCTGTCCCCAGCCAGGACAGTGGCTCTGTGGAGCTCCGCATGCAGGACCTGGCCATGGCAGCGGTGCTGGGGGTGGGGGAGGATGGCAGCGGCCACCCCACGGTTTGGAGCGCCGGCTGTGACAGCCACAGCAGAGACCTGCACATGGAGTTTCACCGTGGATACAGGTGACACCGAGCCCCCTGCTCTGTCTGGTCCCTGGCATGCAAGAACTGCTGGTGGCCCAGCCAGGGTGGTGGGCTGGGG
>VWZP01008031.1:918032-939937 GCA_013396995.1 Dicaeum eximium
TCTGCCCTACAGCTGGCTCTACAACCTGCTGGCACCTCTGCTCCAGAGAACCCTGCGGCACCAGCTGAACAAGCAGGTGGGTGCTCGGCCCCTGTGACCTGAGGTGTCGGTGTCCCTGTCCCCCCCAGCCCAGGGAGAGGCTTGGAGACCTCATCCCCTGGGCTCACTGACACCCTGCTCTGCTTCCAGCTCTGCCTCATGCTCCACAGGGGCGTTGACAGGCTGGATGCTGCCCTGAAGCACATGAAAGGTGGGTGAGGGGACCCCAGGAGTGGGGATGGGCAGGGTGGTCCTGGGAGACTGTGGACAGGACTGGTGCCCAGCAGGGTCTGTAGGACCCCACTGTGGGGCCAGATCCTGACAGAGCCAGGCTGTGGGAGGGGGCTGGTGGTCTGATTCCTCCTGCCCACCCGCATGTCCCTGCAGTGTCCACCCAGCTGGACACCTTTGCTGCCATCGACCACTCCCTGCTGGGACCGCCAGCCTTCACAGAGGAGTATGGGGACATTGCCCTCAAGGTAACGTCATCCTGGGCACCCCTGGGCCAGATTTGGGAACAGGGGAGCCTGGCTGATCCTCACATCCATCTGTGTGTCTGTGCAGGGAGAGATCTTCAGGGTGGGCACGTACCAGCAGAGACCCTCAGCCGTGCCTGTGGTGCTGCCTGTGGCACTGCCCATGGCACTGCCGGTGGCTTTGCCCACGCCCCTGCCCGTGACACCACCCACGGCACACGAGCCCATGCTGCTGCTGGCTGTCACCGAGTTTGTGGCCAACTCAGCCGCCTTCACGTACTTCACGGCGGGGGCCCTGCACAGGAGCATCTCCAGCGACATGGTGAGGATGGCTGGAGAGCAGAGCTGTCCCCACTGGTGCCACTGGGGTGTCCCCATGCCCACCCCTGCTCAGTCCCAGCACCCTGATCCCTTCCTGCCTTCCAGCTGCCTCGGCGGTTCCCGCTCCAGCTGAGGACCAAGAGCATGGAGGTGTTCTGCCCTCAGGTGAGTGGGACACAGGGAGAAGGGGACACAGGTAGGACGTGGAGTAGGACAGGATGCAGGTAGGATGGGACATGGGACACAGGATGGGGTTGCAGGAGGAACAGAGGATGTAATGGGATGCTGGAGGGTGGGACACATGAAATGATGCAGGAGGGACGGGACAGGGGATGGGGTATAGGAGGGATGGGATGCAGGAGGGAAAGGTGGCAGGTAGGATCCGACAGGGGATGGCACAGAGGTCAAATGGGATGCAGGAGGGACAGGACAAGGAACGGGGTGCAGTGGAAATGGTGTGTGATGCAGGCAGTATGGGATGCAGACAGAATGGGACACCACAGGACAAGGACATGGGCAGGGCAGCTATGGGCACGTGGGACCTGGGCAGTGGTGTGGACCTGAGGGGGGCACGGCCAGCAAGGCTCTGAGCCAGCCCTGCCCTGTCCCTCCCAGCTGCAGGAGCGCTACCCAGACCAGCCCATGGAGCTGCAGCTCTGGGCCCGCCAGCAGCCGCTGCTCTCCTGCCGCCCTGGTGCCGTGCACGGGACCCTCCTCAGCTCCGCCGAGGCCTTCGTGGTGCTGCCCAACGCCACCCGTGTCCCTGCCTTTGTGCTGAACATCGTGAGTGGCTGCTGCTGCCACGGCCCAGGGAGCCAGGGCACCTCAGAGGACTTGGCTGGGGCTGGTGTGCCTGTGCTCCTGGCTGGGGCCACGCTGGGTGATACTGGGGCCATGCTGGGTGATACTGGGGGATACTGGGGCCATGCTGGGTGATACTGGGGCCATGCTGGGTGATGCTGGGTTGCAGGCACTGCCCTGGTCTCTCCAACATCTCTTCCTGCTGCAGGATGCCAACGTGACAGGGAAGCCAACAATCACCAGGAACAGACTCGAGGGCACTGTGAGACTGACAGGGTTAGTGCCTGACCCTGAGCTGGGTCTGAGCTCCCTTAGGACACACCTGGAGAGCTCCCGCATTCCCCACCTCTGTCCATTTGCCTCCCTGAGTCCCATATTGCCTGCTCAGACCCCATCCTGCCCCCAGTTCATACCTGTGCCAGCTGCCCTGGCAGTAGGTCCTCAGCTGGACCTGCTCTGGTGGGGTCCTGGTCCCACCATGGAGCTCAGCCTGTCCCTACCCTGGGACTGGACAGTTCCCATCCCTGTGCCTGGCTCTGACTCTGATCTTGTCCTACAGGCTCCATGTAACACAAATGGCATCAAACGTCGGCCCAGTGGAGGTGAGTGGCTTTGCCAGGGAAGCCAAGGGGAGCCTGGGATTCCACATCGCCTTTGGAGCAGGGTCTGGGGGGAATCTGGGGGCTGTGGACCCCATGCATGGCAAATCTGGTAAGGGGCTGAGCCCTGCCTGCAGCATGGACCCCTCTGCCTGTGCTGAGCCGGGCTCAGGGCCTGCCTGTCCCACAGGTAAAAAGTCTGGAGACCCTGCTGAAGTTTGCGCTGTGGCTTTTTGGGGTTCCCCGAGCAAACAGTAAGTGCTGTCCCCGCCCTGTCCCCATCCTCTCACGGCTGCTCCAGGGCCATCCCCTGCTATGGCTTTATTTCCACACAGAGTGGCTCCAGGCTGGCATCCCCCTGCCCCTCCCACACGGCCTCAGCCTGCTCAGACCGCGGCTCTCACTGCAGCAGGTGGGTGCCACCACTGTCCCCATATCCCCCGTGTCCCCCATATCCCCCCTCTCACCTTGACTCCCTGCAGGGCTTCGTGCTCATCGCCACGGACCTGCAGTACGAGCCGTGAGCCCACGAGCCTCGTGGGAACCGCCAGCCCCCGCCAGTCGTGTCCCTGTCACTGTCCCGTTGCCGTCGTGCCCCCGTGGCTGGCAAAGGCCCAACCGCGGGAGCCACAGCCCCCCATCCTCGGCAGGGATTAAAGCGGGAGCGTAGCTCAGCCCTGTGTGCTCTGGGGTGTCTCGGGGAGCCCCCTCAGGGTCTCCCAGGCAGGGTCCCATTCCCGACTCCACCATGGGGCACGGCCGTGTCCTCTGCTGCGAGGGGCTCTGGCTGTGCCGGGCTGGGGTCTGTCCCCTGTGGGGGGCTGGGGACGGGGCTGGTGGCCCTCGGGGGCTGGGGTTCCCCACAATCCTCGCGGTTGTGCTGGTCCTGGGGGTCCCTGTGCTCCCGCAGCCGCTGCGGCCGCAGCTTCTCCCGCTGCCCACGGGATGGTGCTCGTGGCCAGGGGCTCTCGCCGCGTCCCGCCGGCCCACGGAGCCCGCCAAGGCCCCGCCGCCGCCCCCCGCTCCGGGCGTCCCCCGGAAAGGACACGGGAGCGGCGTCCGGGGAAGGCTGAGCTGGGCGCGTCCTGCCCTGAGAGCGATGTGGGGTGGCTCGGTGCTCCCCATGTTTGTGGCGTCCCAAAAAAGCCCGAGTGTTTGTGTAGTCCGAGCCGCGCTGGAATGAGCCCCGCACAAAGGGGAGGTGCTCCTTTGAAGGGTTGCCCCGGGAACGCGGGGGGCTGTGGATCCCGGTGAGGCTGTGACTCCCCTGCCCTCCTCCTCCCAACGTGACAGTGGATGCTGAGCCCATGTCCCCAAAACCAGCACCCCCAGCCCAGCTAAGAGCCTGCCCTGGGTTCTCCTGTCCCCGTCACCCCTTAGTGCTACCCCACCCCACCATCATCCCTCTGGACCACAGCAAACTGCCCTTGGACCACCCCAACCCTTCCCTGGGCAGGGAGAGGACCTCGTCCCCATCCATCCATCCATCCATCCATCCATCCATCCATCCATCCATCCATCCATCCATCCATCCATCCATCCATCCATCCCACTGAACCCACTCCTTTGGGCCCAAGGTTGCTCAAATTCCTGACGATTGCAAAGACCACAGCACCACCAGCAGCTCGAATGACAAATTTATTTGTGGATTCACCTCCACCTGCAAACCGAAGCGTTCAATGGGCTAATGCTAATCCTCGTGCTCCCCGTGCGGGATCTGAGCGGGTCCCACATGAGGAGCGCGAGTCCGTGCTCAGTGGCCAAGTGAACCCCCCTGGAGCCTCCGCTTCTCCCCTCACCTCCACTCCAGCTTGGCCTCTGCAGGGAGCACGGTCCCACACATAAATACGGACAGACAAGATAACAAAAATAGCATTAATAGTATTCACAAATGAATTAAAAACTACTCGTATATGTACAGCAGAGCGCGGGCGGTATGTACACGGACAAGCTGTGGACAGCTGTGTCTGCCCGCAGTGGGCTCCGAGGGATGACGGCGTTTATTCTGGAAGCTAAATTCAGCTCAAAGGCCGGAGGGTCCCTGCTCCAGCAGCAGAAGGAGCAGCGTGGGAATGAGGGGGAGGGAAGCCAGACACCTCAGTCACTGCATGCAGCCATCACAGCCACGCATGGGGACAGGGATCTGCCTGCACTATGGAACTGGGAACACGTGGGACAGCAGTGGAGAGGCCAATAGCTCCTATTGCCCCCAAAGAGGCTCCCCAGAGGTGGAGATGGCTCTCAGCCAGTGCCAGCCCTCACTCCCATCTCCCCTGGGCTTGCTTCCCTGCTCGTCCCGTGAATCACCTGCTCCCTCGGCTTTGCCACCCCTGTGAAGGTGCTTCCCCTGACCCTTCCAAGCCCCAGCTCTGTATTCCTGGACACCACAGCCCCAGCTCTCTGCAAAGCCCCTTGTGCCAGGGACAAGCACTCTCTGCCTCTCCTGCCTCCTTCCTTTGCCAGCCCAGAGTAGTAGGCTGGGAAGGGATGAGCACTGTCCCACAGCCATCTACATTTGGAGTGAGGAGGAAGAAGAGGACAAAGAACCCTTCAAGCCACGCACAGCCCTGGGCCTGGCACACCATCCTCATCTGGGACAGGCCGCAGCTCCCAGCAACTGATTATGTGTGGAGAAAGGAATTCACGTGGAGCTGACCAAGGGCAGAGCCCCTCAGCCCTGGCCTCTGCCTCTTCCTCATGCTCCCCCTGCCACAGGGATGAGCTCTGACTGGAGAAGCAAGGACAGGATAGGGATGGTGCAGGGGAGCTCCATCCTGCTGGGCAGCCTGCCTCTTCCTGGTGCCTGAGCACACCAGAGATGGGGGCACGGAGCCTGACCCTTGCTCTGGCTGGGGAACTTTTATATTAGTGACACATCTACACACACGCACGCACTCACACATGCAAAAATAAGTCTGTTTATTCTCTTCCAAATTATTTGCAGAACCCTGCAGGGCTGGGACACCTTCTAGCCTGTGCCCCCCCAGCTGCCTGGATCTCCCCAGCGCTGGGAGCTGGTGGCTGAAGTGCTGCATTGGCCTCAGCGCCTTTAAAACACAACGGAACAGTAAATAAGACGGGCTACAATAAAAGGAGCTGGCGGCACGAGGGAGCAAACTCCGTGGAGCAGCGTGCTCGGCCGGGATGGAGGGGCTGGCCCTGTGCCGTGGCGGTGCTCGGGAGCGGAGTGTAGTGGATGTGGTGGTGAAGGCGCAGCCGGCCTGGCTGTGGGGGGCTCGGTGGGGCTCACTTGCGGCTCAGCAAGGATCCCAGCAGAAGCACTCCGGCCACCGTCGCCCCGGTCAGGAGCCATTTGTTGAAGGTCTCCTGGCCTTTTCTCACCTCGGCAGCAGCATCGTTCCCATAGAGGTCCACAAAGCGCTCCTGTGGAAAGAGGACAGTGGTGAGCACGGGGGTGAGAGCGGAGCGCAGAGGGTAGGGCTGGCAGGAAAGCGGTGGTGGGGACCAGGCAGATGACAGATGCCTTGTGCTTCCTCGCTCTGAATCATGCACACAGGGCAAGGGGGGAAGCACAGTCATGAGAGAAGAGGATGCCAGAAAGGATTTGTGAAGAGAACACCACGCGGGCAGGGTAGGGGATGCATCACGTGCTCTTGGCTCTCTAAAATTAGCATCCAATGTGATAGAAATCATTGCAGTGGGAACCCGCTGGGCTCCATTCCCTGGCCAAGGCTTGTGGAAGAAGCAGCAGGGCTGGTGCCCACGGCTGCGGGAGCCCACACCGTGCATTCCCCCAGTGATTTTGTGTCCACAGTGGAGCCTCCCACCTCCCACTCCCACATCCTGGCCCTCACAGGTTACTCCACAGTACGAGCTGGATTTCACGAATCCCTGCGGCGAAGGCAGACATTGGGTCGCCAAGCTACTGCCTTCCCACGGCTTCAGGAGAGCAGGCCAAGCACGAGGCTTGGCCAGGAATGCAGTCACTCCGGCCCGGCTCGTCCGAGCTGGCTGCCTCCAGCCCTTCATCTCCGGCAGCAGCAGGAGCTGGGAAGGCCTCAGCCCATAGCAAGGAGAGCTGTTGGGGTCCCTGAGCTGCACATGGCAGGGCAGGAGCAGGGAAACACGTGGCCCAGGATCTCTCATGTTTATCAGGGCTGAGCAGGAGGCTCAGGGCTGGATGGAGAGGAAGCTGCGAGCTCCAGGCTCAGGCATGACCAGCAGCTCAGCGTCAGCAGGGGCTTGATGCTGTCGCACCTTGAGCCCATCTTCCAGCAAGATCTCCTGTTTCCTGATAAGTGAATGCAGTTCCAGTAACCCAGCTGCTCTGGGAAAGCAGAGATAAGCCCGGCTGACGCTGTCACGCCTCAGCACAGCCTCTGCGCAGGCAGGGGGAGCATTCCTGCCTGCCGGGGCTGCCAGCACTCTGCCTCCCACACCTGCCCACAGCCTGTGGCCACAGGACTACGGGGCTTTGGTGCCCAGGTCATGGCTGGCATCCAGGTGCCTCTCTTCCATGGAACATGGTGCCAAGTGTTCCAGCTCCCACCAAACAGCCCCAGCATGGTCACAGCTTGTGGGGTATCTCCTCACCTTGCCACATACCTACGACCAAGCTCACACACAGTTTTTCAAGGCAGGGCATGCAGCAGACCTGCATGCTTGCTCCCAGGGAGCTGGGCTGTGTCCCTCTCCATGGCCACAGGACTCCCCACCACAGAGGATCTCGTCCTTGATAAGCTGTGCACCTCAGCATCGCCTCTGTCCCCAAAGCTCTTCTCCATCTCCCCCCAGACACCTCTCCCGGCTGCCCTCCACACCCTGTGACCATGAGGAGGCACTCACAGACCCAAAGGCACAGTGTTGGGACACAGGGACTTTGCTAACTCACCCTGGGGCACGTCACTGCTGCCACCTCACTTAAGAGTCCTCTTCAGGGATATAAGAGTCATCCCCAAGACTGCCATCACCTACACAGAGTGGCAGAAGGCAGCTCACTTCCCACCATCCCTGCTGGCTGGCATGGGGCCTGTGGAGGTGTGGAACTGTGTCCTGGCCCTGCAGGAATGGGCAGGATGGAGCTCACAGGCAGATGCTGTCCAGGGAGAAAGGTGAAGGCTGCTGCCTGCTGACAGTCCACTCACCCAGGGAACAGTGAGTGATGTGCTGCACGAGAGGGACAGGAGCAGAGTCCAAACCCAAGAATTTAAATTCTGGCACAGGAAATCCCTCTGCTGATAGGTGGTGATGATCATGGAGCTGTGACAGGGCATGGCAGTGGCAGCAAACTGAGAGGAGGCTGGCAGGGATGGAGGGCACAGGGAACTGGGGCAGAAGGCACCTGTACCAAAAACATCACCCCTACAACATTTGTGTCTGGAGAGATTTAGGATGGATGTTAGAAAAAGGTTCTTCACCAGGAGCCTGGTTGGGCATTGGAACCAGCTCCCCAGGGCAGTGGCCACTGCACCAAGCCTGAACCAGAGTTCAAGGAGTGTTTGCACCATGCTCTCAGGCACATGGTGGGATTACTGGGCTGTTCTGTGCAGGGCCAGGAGCTGGACTTGATGATCCTTGTAGGTCCCTTCCAACTCAGCATACGTTTTGATCTCTCAGTGCCAGGGCTCTCGCCCCAGGAATGCTCCTTCCGTTGGACACACATCCCAGCCACTTGCTCACAGCACCCGAGGCTGCAGAACGCTCAGCTGGAGGAAGGTGGCTGCATCCTTGTGATGTATTCTCCAGAAGATCTGTTTTCCTCAGGGATTCAGTAGGACCTCCCCCACTGAGAGCCCCACACATCTCCACAGGCTCCTCCTGAGGCACAGCAGGGATGTCCCCACTGTGCCCAAGAAGGCTGCAGTGGTGGACAGGGCCACCCACCTACCCAGCCTCTCCGTGGGGCAGGCACCAGGAGAGTCCCCCCGGTAGGGCAGGGAGCCAAGGAGGGTTGGCAGCTGGTTCTCCATGCTGTTTTTTCCATGGCATGTGCTGCCAAGCTTGGGGAAAAGCAGTTCCAAGAAGCCCTTGCTTCCAAGAAAAGGAAGTGTTTGCTGGAGGAGAGATAAATGGCGCACAGAGAACGCAGAGCTATCGGGCGCTACAGGCAGAGAGGAGCACAGCCAGAGCCCGGCACGGGCAGGGAGGGGACGTGAGCCCCCCCTCCTTCCCTTGGGAAGGGAGCAGCAGCTGCTGGAGCCACAGCTGGGGGCTGTAGGGGACCCGAGGAGAGTGCCCTGTCCTTCCCAGGGGAAACCACCCCAGGAGCTGTGATAGCTCAGCCTCTGCACAACTTTGATCCCAGATGTGTCCCCTGGGAACCAGATCCCAGACCAGAGGGAGTGGGAAAACAGGCAGGAACGTCCTCCCTGCCCATACTGGGGGTGGGTTGAAGGTTAGGGAAAGGCAGCTTGCTCTGTTCCCACACCATCCCAGGCCTCGGCCGCCCCGCACCTGAAGCCCAGCACTCCCAGGACTGATCCTGACCTCTCTGGCCTGGTGTTTGGATCTCAGGCTAGCCCAGGCATGTCCAGATATTTCTGGCCTCCCCCAGTCACCTTTATCTGAGAGGAAATATTTGGAATTCCTGAGCTGATCACAAGGACTGTGGTAGCAACAGCACATTAGTGTCTCAATCTGTGGGCCTGTTCCACCCGAGGACAGGCTGTTCCACAAGAACTCCTCCGTCACATCCCCTTCCCCACCCAGGGTGACTGACACGTCCGAGAGGAGGATGCTCCGAGCAGGCAAAGAGGAAGCAGAGATCTTATTCACAAGAGGCAGTCCCCTGCCTTTGCCTCTCCTCCCCAGAGCTGGGGAAGGGATCCACATTTTATTGTTGCAGCCTAAAACACCACTGGAGGAGTTGGGGCATGGGGTGCTTCCCTCCTGCTGCACATGCTGCTTGCAGGAGGCACAGAACCTGGAGAGTCAGGCTTCACCACCCCCCAGAGCTGGGGCAGGGGGGTTCTGCAGTGCCAGAAGTTCTCTGGACACTCAGAGTACCCCAAACTGCAACCCAGCACTGTGGGGGATGCAGCAACCATTTAAGCACTGCCCAGTGAGCACACACAACCCTGTGGCAAAAAGGCAAGAGGAGCAGGTCTGAGCTGAAGTGCTCTGTCTCAGGTGCGAGAGCAGACTAAAGAAGCACGACTTGTGGCTGAGACACTACTCACATCCTAGCCTGGGAACACCTAAAATTTGAGGCTTTCATTTGTTTGGTTGGTTTCATTCACCAGTGCTGCCTGCACAGGAGACAAAACAGTTGCTGGATCTCATTCAGGGTGAGCAGAGCAGAGCAGGTTCCTCTTTCAAGATAAGCCCCAGTATTTGGGGAAAGAGGATTCAGTGACACTGAGCCATGAGGGCAAGTGAAGGAAGCAGATGTGGGCAATAAACTCCCATCTGGCCTCTGGTGAGGCAGTTTGGGGCTCAAAGCCTGCCCTGCACAAGGGGGTGAGGGGTATGGAGGTCACTGAGATACCAGGAAAAAGCTCTGAAAACCAGCAGAGAAGAGCCAGGCTCTACTGGGAGTGTCCAGGTGAACTTGGTAAAACTCTGACATGGAGACTTGGACTCCAGCAGCAGCTTTGGAGCTTCCCCACAGTTCCAATACCCAGCCAGCTCAGTGAGGCAGATACCCCCAGCACCAAGCTCAGCATGCACAACAGCCTTTTCAACCCAAGGATCCTGATGTGCTTTAGGAAAAATGATCTGGTTCCCCAGAGCCTCCCGTGGGATAAGTCAGCATTGTTCCCAGATGGATCAACAGAGCTATGGGGAGGTTAAGTGCCTTTCCCAGAGCTGTGTGTGAGCCAGCAGCATGAGCCACAGCATCTGACTCCCAACCCAGGCATTCTCATCACGAGGCAATGTTTCCCTTGAAAACAAGGCTGTTTCTGTTTTACCTTCACCGTAAGTACAGCTGTGTTCCTGCTCAGAGGTCTAACAGCAACCGCCGGCCGGGAGCAGAGTCATCTGGATGACCAGACATTTGTTAATGAGATGCTGGGAACAGTTTTGTGCTGAGCAGCAAGACAAGGAGGGGAAAAGAAAGGCAGCAGCTCAGCAAAGACCACAACAAAGCCCTGCATCGACAGCAACCTGCTCCCAGAGCCCCTTTGGGCTGCCAGCTCACCACATGGGGCTGGCATATGCAAACCTGGAGGTGAAGCACGGGGGAAAAGGCAGCTGACAGCTTTAAGAATAAAAGAAAACGTAAGTATTCCCAAAGGCTGCCACTGGGATCCTGTAAACACAGCTCTGTGGGTCCCTTTGTGATATGAATGGAAGACACATAGTTGAGGTTCTCCCTCTACCCTGCTCCCCCTGATGCTGTATCTACGTGTGGCCCCCATCACTCCCAGCCCTGAAAGGAGGGCAGCAGGGACAGAGTGTGACTGCAGAGGTCACAGGACTGCCTGCAGTGCTGGGCAGTGGAGGTCAAGGTGAGCACCTGACTCAGGAGCATGGCAAGGGAACCTGACATTCAAGGCAGGTCTGACCTTCCCCATAGAAACACAGATCCTAGAATGGTTAGAGGGGACCTTAAAGACCATCTAGTTCTAATCCCCCTTCCATTGGCACAGAAGATCTGCTGCTTCACCTCACTGGTCCCCACCAGCAACCCCAGGTAGGCTTAGAATGGGGTGGGGAAGGGGCTCTGGGACACAGAGAGAGGAAGGGGCTCTAGGGACAGCAGCTGCAGGTGCAAATACTCCAGAGACTCAGCTCTAACTGTTATGCAAATAGTGACCTCCAGGGAAGCAGCTGCTGATCTCCATGACAATGGCAGGGAATGCCACCCACCCACCGCCTCTCCTGCCTTTCCTGCCCTTGGAGCTGGTGCTGGGGTGCTGTGGACCCTGGGGCGCTGTCCCTCCCCAAATCCCAGGGCATTCATTGAAGCTTGCGACTGGGAAGGAGGCAGCCATAAATTCAAAAGAGTCAATTAAAAAAGAACATCCCCTCTTCTTTCTCTTCTTACTTGGGCTTTGCTGTGGGGCTGCAGCATGGGGGGACTGGCAGGGAGGCTGTCCCTTGGGCCAAAGCCCAACAGACCCGCAGGGCTCCAGCCTAGCCCAGGCCAGAGCCAGTTCTTTTCTAACCAGAAACAAACCCTCACTAGCACATTCCAGCCCTAATCCTTGCCGCGGCAGCCTTCTGTCAAACTGGTTTCATCACCGGCTCCAGGGAACCTGCAATAACCCCACACCATTCAGCACAATTTCAGCGTTTTCCAAATACATGAAAGAGGCTACGGTGACAGCTGTAACCCCCGTCCCTGCCCCGGGAGACTGCTGTGCACAGCACGAGATGGAGAGCAGGGAATTGCGCTCTCCGTTCCAGAAATCTGCTGAAACATTCATGTGTATTAAAGCCGGAGACGATGTGAATGACTAATCCACTTGCATCCATCTTTCATCAGTGTTTCTCCCAGAGCTAACCAGGCTGAGGGCTCCCAAAGGTGCCACAGCCCTGGCCAGCACCGGGCCTGCTGGGCAGGGCAGGCGAGGATGGCAGGAGACACGGCTCTGGTACAAAGGCACAGCGAAGAACACATTGGCTGAGCCGGATCCACTCAAGGGATTAGCACCTGCTGGGAATGGGATTGTTTTCCAAAGGGCATTAAGTGGAATAGTCCGAGGAAAGACGGTCTCTCTGATGCTTCTCCCCACAGGACAGATGGTGTCTGAGCCCCGCAGCAGAGCAGCCTTTGTGCGAGGGGCACGCTCGGGGGGCAGGGAAGGCTCCTGCTTTCTTGTCCCGGTTATCTGCCGCCCGCGGGGCCGGGGAGCAGAGGGCTGTGACCAGCTCGCTGTGCCAGACAGCACCTCAGCAGGGCCACCGGCACCCAGGGAACAGAGCTCAATTTTCACCTTGTCATTGCTCTTCCTGGACGTCAGAGCTCCTGTGCAATCGTGCCCTTGTGTAACCGTGGGGAAACCTGTGCCGGGGAGCCGTGCCATGCTCACGTGTGCCCGGCTGCCGAGCCACGTTCCCTCTTGCCAAGGGATGAGCAGGGGATGCTGACAGCTCTTCTGGACCTCACCCGCACCGTGAGCCTCACCAAACCCACCCCACGGGGAATGCTGGTGTAACCAGGGCTCAAGGGAGCCAGGCTGGGTGCAGGGATGATCCCCAGAGGAGACAGATCCTGGGGAAGAGCTGCCTGGTTCTCCTGCTTCAGCCACTCGTCCACCAGCATCCTGGAGGAGTGACAGCCAAGCTTTACCACTTCCCAATTCAGCACCTCACGAGGCTGTTGTAATTCTTACATGCCACTTGAATGAAAAAGGGGAAAGGGTGGAGGTGCAGGAAGAGGAGGAAGATGTGTTCATTCTGTTTTCACTTCCTGTTAGTTCCATGAAATCTCAAATGATTCAAGCCACAAAGTCCCTTTTAGCAAAATCCTTGCTGACTTAAGGGCCGGAAGCACAGTAGGCACAGCAGCTGATGCAGCAAACACGAGAGAGAGCAGTGCAGCATGAGAAGGAGACTTTGTGCTCTGCCCTGGGCTCCTCCATGCATGTTGTTGCATGAAATAATCACTGGCTGGTGCACTGGAAGCTTCTAAATGAGGTCAGTTGCTCTATTAAAAGACATTAGCTCTCCAGCAAGTTTAATACACTGGTGAGCCATACAAGTATAGGATGGAAGCACTTGCAACACTCCATGATGGCTGATTTACAGGTAGCAACACCTCATTTTCTCCATATATAAGTCATATGTCACCCAGGCACTACCCAGGGCCACACACACACCCAGTGCCCACATCCCAGCCCAAACCCTGAGCCAGCTCACCACGAATCACACACACAGAATCGTGTCACGTACTGCCATCAGACGTGCTCCCTGCACAACACTGGTAGTGTTCCCAGTCTTCCACAGCCTCAATGGTGGCACCAACCAGAGAGATGTGCAAATGGGACTGGTACTGTTCAGAGAAGCAATGCAGAAAGCTGTCCTGCTCCACCTGATCATGGCACTAGCTACATTCAAACCAAACCAGCTCCATGCCAGCCTAGACCTCTTCTCTGAGTTTCACAAAGAACCCTTCATCCTCCAGCAGAGTAGAAAACCTTTCCGTGCTCCTTCAGGAAGCAGCCAGTTCCAGCAGCTCCCTTTTGAATCTTACCCCAAGGGCCAGGTCACTGCACGGCTCTGCCCACAGGCCCCTTGCACAGTCCTGGTGTGAACAGCTCCAGCTCCTCCTCCAAGCCCTGCCTGCTGCCAGCTTGTCACATTTTGGAGTATTTGATTTCACTCTTAAGAGCACCTGTCTGGCAGCGGTACAGGCAGGGAGAACCTGCCTGCTCTTTGTTCTTGGCCAGGTAGAGCATGGAGCAGGACACCTGCCTTGGTTTCCCTTTGAGCTCAGGTGCAGGGCTGTGAGCCAGGGAACTCTGGGTCCATCCTAGATCAGGAAAGGAGGCTGAAAGGCTGAGCCCAGCCCTGCTCCCCCCGGAGGCTCCTCATCTCCAGGGCTCATCTCCCCAAGCAGGATACTGATGCCAGGAGCTAGCTACTAATTGGATCTACTTAAATCAGCAGCTACGTCTGCAGACACAGCTGAAACACAAGCTTGAGCAGGAAGGAGGATAATGCAATAAATTCAAACAGCTCTCCCCAAGGGAATCGCACAACCCCCTGAAACTTCCCTCTCTGCAGATACAGCCCATTACCCTTCCCTGGGCCTGCTGTGCCAGTGCAGAAGCAAGCAGCAGTCAAAAAAGTAACCAGCCCAAAGCCCCCTGAAACACCAAGCTCCCCCAGCTTCCTGCTCCCAGCAGCAGAGGGAAGGCAGACCGGTTACAGCACAGCATTCAAACAGTCCCTGTGGCCACGGGAGCCTCTCTGGTTAACGCTCCGAATCCCGTTCCTCCCTCCCTCGCTCGCTGCCCCGGAGGCAGGCAGCAGCGCTGAGTGCACTGGGTTTCCCATTAAAGAGATCCTGAGAGACAGCACTGGGCTGGTACACGTGAGCACGTGTCCGAGGGAAGACACGGGCGGCTGGAGAGATGCTGGCTGCACGGAGCTGCAGCGGGCGTTCCCGCCTGCAGGCAGTCCTTCCCAGCACCGCTCAGCCCTCCGATTCTTTTTTTGTTAACTAAATTAAACATGAGGATAAAATAAGCAAAATACCTAAAAATAAAAAATAAACCGAGCATTTCTACAGCACAACTAGGTCACAGCTCCCCAGCATGTGAGTTGTGGCAGCTACGGCTCAGCCCCTTGAGCCTCCCAGGTTCAAAACTGACATCTCTCTTAAAAGGCTGCTCCCGAAACCCGCACCTGCTCTCCGGTAAGCCCAGCTGGAGCCATCTGCTAACGGCTCTGCCTCCCAGCAGCCCTCGGCACCCTCGTTCCGCTGGGCTCTTCTGCTGTGGCAGAGAGCAAACCTTCCCCACCTGACCACGGTGGGTGCCAGCCTGTGCCCTGAGCCTGCCCCACTGCCTCCCTCCATGGGTGCACTGTGGGGGAAGCTCTCCCACGTCTCTGGAATGCATGTTCCCTAACTTGAGCTCTTGGCATCTCAAGGATGATTAGGAGCAGGACTTCAGAGAGATCTTGCACTAAGAACCCCTCCGCACATCCTTCCAGGTGAGGAGCAGGGAGGAGGAAGTTTCCATGTCCAAGGTCAGGGCAATAAAGCAAGGAATGCCCTGGCACTGAGGGACTCCGCTTCCCTTTCATGCCTCCACTCCGTGCGTTAATCTTTAGTGGCTCAGAACAATAGTGTTTAAGGGCAACGTCCCTCCCTTGCGGGAGGGTGGAGCAGGAGAGCGAGGGTGGAGGACAGTGGCTGCTCTCCTGCCACCTCAAGGCAGAGCCACCCACAGTGAATACCTTCGCTCTGAATCACAGGTAGGTCAACACCCCGGCTGCTCTGGGGTCTCCAGAGGGGACAGAACAGCTGCCCCCAGCCCCCTTCTGCTCCCACGGCAGAAGCCACCATTAATCCCTCACCTCTCGGTTCAGCAGGTCTGCAACACTTCTATAACTGATATCCATCCCTTCCCTTCCCCCAGCTCCTCCTGGGAATACTCAGGCTTTACAGCTAGTGGGGAAAGAACTGCTACAGAAATACTCCTTGTAATGTCAAGATGGGACTGTGCTTACAGCCATCAGCTGCTTGGTAAAAACCAAAGGAAACCAAACCTTCTCAGCTTCAGCAAAGGTTTCAGAGCACCACACCACCATTCAGCTCTACCCAGTGCGTGCTGCAGGCGTGTTGCTGCTCCTGGGGGGGAAACCATGTACACAAACCATACCAGAGCTCCACAGAAATCAGGCACAGCACCCCAGACACACACACAGAAAGCTGCAGCTTCCACTGGGGAAAAGAGAGCTCCCACCCACCCCTTCTGCTGCGCTGGGACACCCCACTGCTGCTGAAGCAGGGAGAGACCCCGGGCAGCGCTCCAGGGACCCGGCTCCAGCGTCAGAGAGGAGCAGGATGAGCAGGCGGAATGACATTACTGAGAGCAGCTGTGAACACAGAGCGGCAAGAAACAGTTTGTTAATTATTTCACAGGTCTTTTTTTAAATGACACTCAGCTCTTCGGATTAAAGAGCCTCAGAGTCCTTTACGAATCAGAGTTGCCAGTGGCTCCCCTGGGAGCGAAGGAAACGCTATCCCTTTCGCTCAAAGACCCCGGGGTTAAGTGGGCTCCTCTGAGCCACAGCCAGCCACGGGCAGGAGTTTGGCTTTCCAGGCGCCTGCTGTAATCACAGATCTAAGGAACGTAATCAAACTGCACCACACACCGAGAGGCAGCAAGGAAAACAGGCAGGGCCCCAAAGAAGGAGAACGAGTAAAAGGGGTAAAGAGCAAAGCTCTGAAATCAGCCTCTGCATTGCTCTTGGTCTAGCGGCAGGAATGCTGCTGTGGGCCGGGCAGGAAGCTGCAGTGGAAGTCATTCCAATGGCATTTCCTGGAGAGCACTGCAGAAAAGCCTCCCAGGTCGAAAGGCTGGGTGAGGAGCTGCCAGGGATCTGCACGCCGAGGCCACATCTCCAGCCATCAGCGAGGACACAGCTACCTGGGCTGGTTGCTCCAGGCAGGACAGCCTCAGCCAGGACACTGCTGGCAGCTCCACAGCCAGGGAGGAATACCTAGGACTCTGAAGGGACATGGGGAACCCCACTGGCAGGAGGACAGTATTTTTTTCACCCCATGCAGGTGATGACAATGGAGCCATCGTCTCAGCTGCAAGGGATCAAGGCTGTCAAATAATTACCGAGGACAAAGTGCAAAGCAACAGTACAGCTGAGCACCACAGGTTGCTCAAAGCCCTATCCAACCTGACCATGAACACTTCCAGGGATGGGGCAGCCACAGCTTCTCTGGGCAATCTGTGCCAGTGTCCCATAAACCTCACAGGGCAGAGAACCTTCCTAATATCCAATCTACCTCTGCCCTCTGTCAGTGGGGAGGAATTCCCCCTTTTGTGTCACTCCATGCCCTTGTCCAAAGTCCCCCTCAGGCTCTGCTGGAGCCTCTTTAGGCACTGGCAGGGAGCCCTCTCTTCTCCAGGCTGAACAACCCCAATTCTCTCAGCCTGAGATGAAGCCATAGGATTCATCTTCAAGACTGCAAAGCATGGCCTTGGCTATGCTCAGTCACTTCCACTGAGTCAGTTGTGCTGCACGTTGATCACCACGTGGAAGGCATGGCTGTGATCTCAAACAGGATTAGAAGTGCCGGGGCATCCCCGAAACCCAACCTGTAACACTCAGAAGGGCAGAACTCTGGCAAAGCACACTCCCAGGAAATGTGGTCCTGGCAGGGACAGCTTGTGCAGAATACCTGGGACACAAGGCACAAGGCCAAAAAGCATTTCCAAAGAGCTGAGAATTAAAGTCTAACTCTCAACCTGAAACCATTGAGGAGCCTGGAGCCAGAGCACAGGACGAAATCCCAGCTGTGCACTGTCACATGACACAGGCTGAGTCATTTCCTATCATTCCGAAAAAAAAATTTAAAAGATAAAAATGAGCTCGCTATATTGACATCTTCAAAGGGTTTTCCCCAAAGAGAAACACAAGCTTCTAGCCCACTGCAGGGTGACACAAAATGTCCCAGCACACCAAGTCCTGTGTTGCCAGGGTCTACTGAGAACCCAGGAAGCACTGAGCCATTGCAGGAAGCAGTTCATTCTCCATCAGCCTAGTACAGTTTGTTGGGATTCATGTATCACAGGCTGCTGCTAAAGATGCTATTTGCTTTCAGTTCTAGCCTGACACAGCCTTTTCATGTGGGTCCCCACCATATGCCCCACAAACCCCTTGACTCTATATCCACAGATCTAACTCCAAGCTCATCCAGAAAACCCTCCTTAAATCCCATTCTGAATGTGGATTTAGACTTGAAGGAAAAGCTGTCATGCACTGGAGGGTCACAGCCAGGCAGGAACTACTGCTCACTTTCCTTTCTCAAACAGATTAAGCACGGTCAGTACATCTCTGCCTGCCAGGCTCTCTCCCGTTCACTCTGTGCTCCGCCCTCCTTCCTTCCTACTAACCAGATTTCTCCCTGCACAACTCCCAGTCCCCACTGGCACCACCATTTCAACTTCACAGCTAGTGGGACCTGGTCCTGGTCAAAGCAACTGCCCCAGGAAAGCCTCTTTTTTGGATGTGATGGCTTGCCAAGGCAGCAGCTCTCTTCTGGCTGGTTATTAAATGTTCCCCTTGGGTTGCTCTTGTTTGTTTTCCCAGTGCCAGATTGCAGAGCAGAGGGCAAACCAAGACAGAGCCAGTAAATGTGACAAAACACTCCTATGTTAATGTTATGGAACAAGATTTACTATTTCCCCTTGCCTCAAAACTTGATTTCTCAAGAGAACTGCTACAGCCCAGCAAACACCAGCCTCCAAAGGCACCTGCACCCTGTGGCCCTCCTATGCTGCCTTTGTTCCACTGGTGGGGAATGAAACAGAGCTTCCTACACAACTGGGCTATGCAGCACTTGCTATGGAGCCATGCTCCTTCCCTCTTTCAGAGGGGCTTTCCAGGAAGAAAAGTGCTGCAGTGCTCCAAAACACAAACCACCTGGGCTCTGCCAAGCAGGCCTGCCAGAACTTGCATCTCTATCACCAGGACCTGCCTGCTGCACCTCTCAGGAGTGCTTTGTTTGAATGGGACAGGCTCTAACAGCTCCAATGCACCAAACAGACTCCCTGTGCAAACAGGGCGGCAGCAGAGGGATGGCTCCATCACAGTCAGGGCAGGGTGGCACTCCTCTTGAAGGGAGAGCTGGCACAAGGCCAGCAGCTTTCTGCCTGCAGCTGCAATTGCGCTGAATTGAGAGCGAAGGAAAGCAAAGCAAAGCATCCCCATGCACACCCCACATGTGAGGCATCCAGGAGCTCTTATGGCCTCTGTTTCTTGGTGTGGAGTGGCATGGCTTCCTCCAGGAAGGGACATAATGCAAGCTGAGAGTGGAAGAAAGCTACAGCCAAGATACCAAATGAGTACTCAGGGTTTGCAACAGGCTGGTAGCAGCAACACTGCCCAGCGCTGTTTTTTTGGTGGCTGGTGGTGTGGATTCCCCTCACTCCAGCCTTCACTACCCTGCCTGGCTTCTATTCAGCTCCCAGCATAGCCCAGGCAGTGGCACAGCCTGGCCAGGGAAGTTAAAAGCCCGGTTCAAGGTTAGAACAAGAGAGCAAGGCGGTCTCCCGAGTAGGAAACGGCGTTTTTCAAAGCGAGAGCTGGTGGGCGGGTCAGATAGAGAGGAGTCCTGACCCTTCCGCAATCTGTTGAACAAATATTTGTTCCAAACAATTAATTTAGAGACAGACACAAAAAAATTGAAGAGTCTGAATCGTGATGGTTGGGGGTGGGGAACAGAAGGAGGAGGTGTTTCATTCCCCACAAGCAGGGACCAGTGATTTTCCACCAGTGATTTAATCTAAATCCCCCAGAGAGTTCATTTACAAAAAATCAGATTGCATTATCGCCTAGGTCTCCAGGATACAGCCCAATCCGTCACTAACAGCAACAGCCACACTAGCTTGGAAACCTCAGTTTGATCACTTAATTCCAAAACTAATCTGTGGCTCTGAAAGCCAAAAGCAGAGGGAGGGGGAAGGAACTCTGTATTTGGCCAGGGTTATCTGCAGGATGAGAGTGCTAATGGGCCACATACAGCCAGATGAAATGGCCAGCAGATCCCGGGCTATTAATCGAAACCGAGCTCCTCTCCTTGCCTGAGCAGCCCCACCCAGCCAGTGCCCCAGGGCGGTCAAATTCTTGGAATTCTTTCACCCTTCCTGAAACAGCTCCTTCTCCCTGGGTGCACCAGCTCCCCTTCTTCTCCGGGGTCCCCAGCATTGCTGGCCAAGCACGGGGAGCTGGGGAGAGCCTCTTCTCTGTGAGGGTGCAGAGCACAACGCTGGGCTCAAAGGCTCCTGTCCCCTTCCCAAAATGCTGGGCTCTGCCAATCTACCGTGAGCTGAAGGGGGCCAAGAGGCCTCAGCTCCCAGCAAAGAGCAATTCCCCGCTGTTTAGATGCCAATGCCTGACAGCATGAACTCTTTCCAGTGGGAACCGGTAAAGGTTACACCAGCAGGGAATCACTGAGATGCAGAAGACAAATGAAAACTCAGACATCTGTAGGTCATATACCTCCCGCCGGCAGTCCCAGGCTGCACCGCACAGCCGGACCCGGCATTTCAAGAATGCTTCCTGAAGAAATGCTTATTCATGTTAATACCTCACCACTGAGAGCTCCCAGGGTTTGCTGCTGGGGCAGCTGGGAGCACTGCTCCAGGCCAAGGGAAAAGCAGCTGCGGGCTTAGCAGCTCCCCAGCACAGAGGTTGCCTCAGCCTCGGCCCTGGCTCCCACCACACCAGCTCAGACAGCCCCAGAAGCCCACCCACCCACCGGGGTCTGCTGTGGGATTCACTTCACCATGAGCAAGGCAAGTGCCGTTTCCAGAATGAAGAAGTAGCTGTTACCTCAGCAAACCACCAGCCAGCCCACCACAACACTGCCTTGGAGAGGAGGAAGCTCCACTCGCTGCTGTTAATGACACCGGGAACCTGCCCCACAGCCAGGGCTCTGCTTGAAGAACAAGCTTGGATGACATTAGATTTCCAAAGTCTGTTGGAAAAACAGGTCTTTTACATAACATCCAGCGACAAGAAGAAAAAGCAGGGATGGAGAAAGACATATCTGAGCACAAACTATGTCAACACGGTTTGCTGACCCTCTTGGGACAGTGTTAAGAGCACAGAGGGCAAGACCACACACCCCTTTATCCTCCCTGCGAGGGGCAGGACAAACTCTAGCACAAACATTGCAGACTCCGGTCTGACCGGCCCCACTGCCAGCCTGGAGCGAGGGAGGGCACGGGCAGCCACCCCCAGCACAGAGAGGGGTTCTTACCCATCCGCCATTCTCCTGGATCCAGGGATCTAAGTGGTCGGTCAAGTACGTGGTCATCCATGACACGATGCGTTTCACCAGTACCCGCATCTCCTTAACAACGCTCTCCACGCACAAGGCTCCTCCGAAGGAGAAGAAAGCCACGATGCGGCCCCAGTTCACTCCATCTCGGAACAGTTCGTTCACTACCTGCTCAAAGCTCTGGTACGCTGTGCTGGGAGTGATGTGGAGCTGGGAAGTGAGGTCGCTGAACGCCCGCCGGTACCTCAGCTCAAACTCATCCCCCGCTTCTCTCAGCGCCTGCCTCACGTCGGCTGCTCGACGGATCTCGTGCACTTCCAGGCTGCTCTGGTGCACCGTGGCTCCATTCACTATGTGGCTGGTGGCTGCGTGCCAGGAGGGGCTCCCGTTGAGGACGCTGTCCATCTCGTCCTCCTCCCCTGCAAAGTCAGTCCTGTTCTCATCCTCCTCCTCCAGCTGACTCCAGCTGTATCCTTTCTGTGAGAGCTTATAGGAAACAAAGTCAATCACTAACTCCCGGTTACTGCTGTACATTTTCACACCTGGGACGCCCTCAATGAGTCCATGGTCCGGAGCACAAGCAGATCAGCACTTAGCAGGTCCCGACTCTGCTCCTCTTCCTCGCGACCGATGGAAACATCTGACCTTAGCACAGAGGAGGAGAGAGGCACCGAAACGGTTAATGCCACAGCTCTTAGATGCACCCGCGCCATTACCACCGATAGCTTATCGTTATATTGAGATCACCTCGCAGCTCTATGCCGAGGCTCAGGGCCACCAGATTGAAGCCGCAGAGAGAACCGACCAAAACACCCCCTCCCCCAGAACCCAGCCTCGAGCCCCGGGGACCCCCAGGCTCGCTGCGAGCAGAGCCCAGATCTCACCGGGTGCGGGTTGCGCCTGGCAGGCCGGCTGCGGGCCGGGGCGGAGGCGGTTCTTGTTCTGGTGGAGCTTCGGGTCGGCCCGGACCGCGACAGCACCGCCCCCGCCTCGCCCCGCCCGTTAAAGGGCCCGGCGCCCCCGCCCCCTCGGCCGGCGTTACCGAACGGCTGCAGCGCCGGCAGCGGGCGGGCAGCGCTGCCCGGGATCACGGCAGCCTCACGGGCCCGCTCTGACGGTAACCGCAGCCCCCGCCGCCCCGAAACCCCTCAGGCGGAGAGGATAAACCGCTGAAACCGGCGAGCGCTCATCACCGAGGGAGCCGCCGCACGGCCCTGCGTCCTTACCGGAGCGATTCCAGTCACGGTTAGCGGCGCGCTGCCGCTGGGGCCGGCACGGTGACACGCC
>VWZP01008031.1:940936-1004234 GCA_013396995.1 Dicaeum eximium
CCGCGCCGGCGGGGGCGGGGCGCAGGCGCGGGGGTGCCGGGCGGAGGGCGGAGCTCGGGCTCCCCCTGCTGGCCACGGCGGGGTCAGCTCGGGCCTCCGCTCCCGCCCCTCCCGGCGGGCTCGACCCCGCCGCTGACACGGCCGCCAGCCCCTTACAGCAGCCCGGGACTAACGGGGAGTGTTCGGTGTCTCCACAGAGCTCAGAGAGCCCGTGGCGGGGCTGTGAAGGCAGGTTTATGCTGGCAGTGCTGGAGCCGGGGCCTGCCCCGCCGTTAGGAGCTGCCTACCCATCCCTCTCCAAGGCCGCGGGGAGGATTATGCAGCACTTGGGGTCGATAACGCAACTGTGCGAAGGGCACTTTCTCCTCACAGCATTGAGAAACCTGGCCGGGCTTACCAGGCGGGGGAAGCCGCCTTTCCCGGGCCCAGCAGTCAGAAGGGCTGATGTGCTGAGGGGCGGCGGGTGGAAGCCGGGCAGCAGACAGTGATAGAGCCGCAGGACTAAACCCCGGATCGGGTATGCTCCTGCCGGGCCCCGCGGCCGCACCGGCTGACACTGCCCCGGGGCCCGCCCGCCATCCGCTGATAGGCCAGCCACAACGTCACTCAAACCACCGCCTTTTCTGATTGGCCTGCCTGTGTCCCGCAGTGCGTTATGTGAGTTGTGGTTCAGTTCTCGCCCGCTCATTGTTGCGCTGTGCCAGCGCGTACTACACTTCCCGTCAGGCTTTGCAGGGACAGCGCCACTGCGTTCCTCGGGGGTCTGCTTATCCGGGTCCTCAAGCGGTGCAGCCAATCAGCGCGCGTCAAGGGCGTGCGCCGGGCGCTGATTGGTGGGTTCGGACGGCCGAGCCGTGTTTGAAATGCGTTAACGGCGGCGGCAGAGGTGGCGGCGCTGCTGAGGTGAGTGCGGGGCACGGCCCGGGCGCCCCGGCCTCGCTCCTCTTTCCCCGACCCGCAGCTCTTCCCCGTGTCCAGTCCTGTCCGGCCGTGGCGACGCGGCTGTTCCCGGGNTGAGTGCGGGGCACGGCCCGGACGCCCGGCCCTCGCTCCTCTTTCCCCGACCCGCAGCCCTTCCCCGTGTCCAGTCCTGTCCGGCCGTGGCGACGCGGCTGTTCCCGGGACCTGCCCCGAGCCCAGGTATTGGTAACGGGGCCGAGGGCTCGGCTGGGAAACGGAGGCGGCCCGGGCCGCTCCGCTCGGTCGCGGCGCCTGGCGGGCGGGCGGGCTCGTAACGGAGCCCCGGGGGCTGATTGCGAACCCCTGGTTCCCCGGGAAGCCGAGCCCGGAGCCCCCGGCCGTGGCGGGGCGGTCCCGCTCCCCTGCTGGGACCGCGGCTCGGGGGCACCGGGCCTGTGCCTGACGGTGGGGTGGGTGAAATAAAGCTCTGAGTGTTTAAACAATCGCGAAATCTGATGAAACAGTGTATTTCATCACAGAAAGCTCTGTAACTTCTCAGTCCGAATCCCGCTTCCCAGGAAAAGGAGGGAAGCAAACCAGGCAAAACCCGGCCCGAGTAACAGAAAAAACTGTAGGGGAGCAATTTTTATGCGGGGCTTTTTTTAAGCTAGAGGACCTTCAACTTAATGTAACAATTAATTGAGGTTATGCTAGCTAAAAATAACTTTATTTTCCTTGAACATCTATTCTTAGAATGCCCCATCTTCATGTCTTCTGAAACTTGTGGGATCTTTTTTAGGGACCACGAGATGTCAGGGCTGTTTATTTTTGGGAATGGGGGCGGGTCCGGGCTGTTAGCAGAGCAAAGGCTGTGCCAGCGCTTCACCCCTGCCTGGCTGCAGGTCGGGGTGGTCTGCGGGGCTTTCTGCGGGCTCAGCTCTCACCTGCACAGAATTAAAGGCTTTGTCTCCCAGTTTGAGCATTAAATGATGGGACAGCAGCGTTCTGGGGGATGGTGAATCCATTGTTGGTTTTGTGCTGCAGAAAAGCCCAGTTGAATTTTGAGTAAGGGGCATGAGAGAGGAAGGAGGAGCTGTAGATCCAGAGTGTGTTGTAAGTGTTCACTTAACCCTGCTCAGGGAAAAGCAGGGATGAAGGGTGACCTTCTGAGGCTGTCAGCATCATGCAGAGAGAGTTCAGGTGATGGCTTTGTGGTGGGGTGGTTCTTACCAGGCTGTGGTGACAGGACTGTAGCTTCAGAGAGGCAATTACATCCCTTTCTAATGCTCTAACTTGCATGATAACCCCTGGAAAGCATCCAGGAACTTTGGATTACCATCCCAATAAAAAGAACAGAAAACTGGGTTGCAGGACAAAGAAGGTGCCAGGCTGAATTAAAGCTGCCTTGTTAGTGCAGCATCCTGTGTTTAAGAGGCAGCTGGTGCTGAAGCCCAGCAGCAGGCTCTGGAATTGCTGGAGCACATTCCCATGCAGCTGCCTCAGCCTTGGGGAAGCTTCTCTTGCTGTCTTGGGTTCTGAGGCATGTGGATTGGCTGGCTTTGTGTTTATCTGCTGATGTAACTTAGAATAGCCTTCTTTTGTGTCTGTTGTTGTTTATTGTGCTTTCTGATCCTGTTAGGAGTTGCCATAAGTAGCATCTGTGACTTGTGAAGCTCCAGTGGTGTGTTGTGATAAGGCATCACCTCCAGTTCACCAGGGCCTTATCTACATTGCAAGGTGGCAAGAAAGAGCAGATCTCTCTGCCTTCCTCAGGATCCAGACTGCTCTGGGTTGGAAGAGACCTTCAAGCTCACCTTGTTTTAATCCCCCATTAGCATTCTGGGCAGAGACACCTTGCACTGGACCTGCCCTGTCCAACCTGCCTTGACACTGCCAGGGATGGGGCAGTCACAGCTTCTCTGAGCAGCCCTTGCCAGAGCCTTACCACCCTCACAGGGAACAATTTCTCCCTAATATCCAATCCAAATCTCTTCCCTTTTAGTTTGAAGCCATTCACACTTGTCCTATCACAACGTTTCTTTGTCCCTATCACTGTTCTGTCCTTGCTACTCTCCCACACTCCTCCATTCTCTCTCCCTCTGACCTTGATTTCTCACTGTGGAATGCTGCATCCTGTCTCCAACACCACGGCCTGAATGGCTGGGAGGCTTCTTTGTCCAGGCAGTTTGTGCTGTTGGCACAAAATTCACAACTACATTGAGACAAAGACACTGAACACATCTGTGATGGAATTGTGTAAGTATTTTAAAGCTAATTTGGATTAGAGCGAGGTGTGAAGTTATTCCCAAATACCTATTGCACTTGCTGTTGGGTCAGTCTTATTCTGGGATAGGAATGCTTGTTCCAATTTAGTGTAATCCTTTTTCAAAGCTAACTAATCTAAACCACGCCAAGGCACTTTTCTGGAACGTGCCAAAGTGTAGTTACTGAAAAGAAGCCTCATGTCCAGAGCAACCTGCTGCCTGTTCCTCCCTGTGGATATGGCTGTGCTGCTCTGGAGACGCGTTTAGGTCCATGAGAAAGCAGACCTAGAAAGAAAATGAAGGTTTTGATTAAATAGTCACGTTATAGAAGGAATTTGGAGTGTTTTTGCAAGTGAGAAGATCAGCTCCTCCTTTCCTGCCTGAGCAGCTCTGCAGAGTGGGTGAAAGCTGATCCTGCAGAACGGGGGTGAGGGTTCCCCGGCTGGCTCGCTGTGACACCCGTGTCGACACGGGAGGTGATGGATGTGGGGGAGAGCAGGGTCATGCCTTAAATCCACGCCGAGCTGTGTAGGATTACAGCGTGCCTGTAATCACGCCTGGGGAAATGCACGCAGTGCCTGCTAATTAGGGAACGTCCCTATTAATGAGGAAAGATTTCCACGCCTCCCTTCTGGTGGATGAATGCTGCGGTGAAGAGAAAGAATTTTGGATTGAGATAAATGTGGTTGTGCTGTCAAAATCACGACTGGGTGTTTTAAAATGCCTGCAGGGAGTGGGCAGCGGGTGTCGGGCTGTGCTTGGCAGAGCCTCCTGGGATTGCAGATGCCTTGTGGTGGGCACAGGAGTGATAAATCACCGGAGCATTCCTGGCTGATCCCTGTCCTAGCCTGAGGTGGGTGGAGGAGCAGGATGCCTCTCAGTGACTTTCTGCTTCACTGTCAGTCCTGTTCCAGGCAAGACTTGGAGGATATGCAGGGATTTGAGAAGCAGATGCCATGAGTTCATCTGACTGAAATGGACTTTCTGGAGTTCACTCACAATAACTTTTATCTCCCTGTTGTCTCTTTCAAGAAACAGAGTATGAAACTGAGGCAATGATACAACCCTTTTCTTTTCCTGACTATTCTCTTGTGTTGAGGAGAGAGCAGAGGTCAGTGATGAGGTCGATGATGAGGGTGGTCATACTATGGAATATGGACTCAGTAAAAAGCTGCAAACTGCAGCAATGTAGCAGTGGGCACAAGTAGCTGTGAAACATGATGCCCAGAGCTCTGACTCTGACTGGAGAGGGTGAGGGGAGAATGCAGATGACGCATTTGATTTTTAAAAAAGTCTAAAGTGTTGACAGAAATTCTATCTTGATTAAGGGCAGTAGGAAAGCATTTGATTCCAGCCATGTCTCGAGCTCAGTTACAGTTGGTTTTGGCTCCAATTCTTCTGTTTGCCTTCTTTGGGCCCTACCTTGACATCTTCCCAGCCTTGTAGCTGGTGCTTCTCTAATGACATTCTTGCCTTTAACTATCCCAGCTCTGCTCTGCAGAGCTGGAGGCTTCTCAATGCACCCATCCTCAGGGGCAGTGGTTGTGACCAGCATGGTACCCCCCAAACACTGCTTTGCTCTTGACCATTTTCTTATTTATTGAGGAACACCATCTGGGTTTTGAACCATGTGTGGTCTGCCTAGACAGATGGTTTAGGGCTGAGGCTCTGTGGGTTAGGAATATGCTGCTTTGGAATTGCTTGGGTTCATAAAAGCAAAGTTCAGGTGATTTCCTTGGGGAGTTTTTTATAACATCCTCGTAGGCTTTGCCTCACAGCTGTTCAAGGCATCACAAAAGCACCTTTGCAAGAAGGTTTTGTATAATTTCAGGGTTTATAACTTTGTCACTGGCTTTATTCCTGTTCTGTTGAGTTTAATATCACCTGTTGACACAGGGACTCCTCTTGCTGTCAGTGCTTCATTAATTAACTGCAGGGACTGTTTGACACGGGTCACAGTGCTCAGTTTGTTTATAGCCTGGCCAGCCTTGGGCTAGTGCTATGGAATGCAAGAGGGCCTGACACTGCCCTCCTTCTGACTGCTTGCCCAGTGACAATGTTCTACAGAACCCTCTTCCTGCTTTGAAAATGAATTTATTATCTAGAAGAGCACATTTGTGTCATTAGTTCTTGTTTGTAGCCCTTCAGAGAGAGAGAGGCTGTGCTTTGCAGTGCTCTGGAGTGCATCTCATCAGCTTTGTAAATCCTGTAAGGGTAAGAACTCTTCTTTGTGCATGGTGAGGGAAGGAAGTGTAAGTCAATCGCTCTCTGGAGAAGCTTTATATTTTACTCCTTAAAAAATACAATTCTAGCACCCGCAGGTACAAAAAAATACAGTCAAAACTTGATCTTTCTGATAGTTTTGAACCTGCAAATGTCAACAGTGGTGAAATATCCTTAGCTTTGCAGATCAGCAGTAGAATAAAACTCTGCATTGCTCACAAGGAGTTCTGCCCAAAGATGTGAAGTGCAAGAAGGGGGGATGTACCAAAGGCTGTCCCAATGCCTGTCCCTGGAAGCTCTGCAGAGGAAGAGAGGTGGGGGATGATTCCACTGATACCCTGTTGTTGTCTAAAGGGCTGTAGCAGTGCAGGCAGAAGGCTCTTGGGTACAGTGTGACTGTGAAGATGGCTAAGCCAGAATCCCGTTATTCTTTTGATGTCCCAAACATCTGCATCGATTTTGCAACTCTGAATGAGGATGATGTGCACAATGCAGACTCCTGGTTTGGTAAGTTGCTTCCAACTCCTTGAGTTGTTTCCTCTTTGGATGACATCTTGGTGTGATTCTTGTTTTGGGTCTGGCTTCTGTTCCAACTAATCACAATGTTAACTGCATCATTCATCACGCATGGGGTTTCTTTTGTTTTTTTTTGATATTAAATTTGGTCATCTGTAACTTGACTTTGTTAACTTCATAATGATGTTCTCAGTTATTAACAATTCCCAACAGTGTGTATAGTGAAAGTCTTTCTCTCCTTACAGACCAAAAAGCCAATCTGGAGAACATCCCTCCTGCAGAAAATCTGGCAAAGGTCTCACACTACAGCCCTGCTTGTTCAAAGCCTGATGTTATTCTGTCTTCTCTCCCATCACAAGAAGTAGCAATGAGTAAGCTGGCATGGTGTGGCAGGGAGGGAATAAATTTTACCTGCTTTTCACTGGCAAAATGGAATTCCTCTGTCTGGCTTTTGTGGGACCGTCTTCATAAACTCTTATCTGCAAGGTCTCATGTGGTTTTATTTGTTGTTGTTCTGTATATGTGTTTATAGATGAGCTGACACTTGCCCCTTTCTCAGGTGAAAGCGATGGTAAAGCAGAATGTGCCCAGGGCAACGCGGTCCCTCAGAATATCGTTGGGTCCCTGGCAACCTGGAGAGCTGCTGCCCCTTCAGAGGCCCTTCAGAGGTGAAATATTTGTGTTCAATTTGTACAATGATTGATGGTGGTGTAACTAAGCAGGTCCTTGCTCTCAGGATCTGCAGTTCTAAGCTGTTCTTGGGGCATCCTGTGGGGCTGGAGTTCTCCAGCATGGAGATCTTGTATTGGGACACCTGATCTGCTGGCTAAGCTGGAGGGGCAGTCTCTAGGGTGGAAATGTAATGCAGTGTCTCACATACTTGTCAAATGAGACTCGGCAGCACCAGGAGCTTCTGGAATGTGAGGATATCTGAAACTGAGGTGGCTTATAAAGTTTCTTTGTTTATATCTGCCTGACTTGGGCAGAACTCATTCTTGGTATGAATGCAAGGGGCTCTGCATGCTCATATATAGCAAAGAATATTTAGTTTATGGATGGTTAAACTTTAATAAGTCGTGCTGCATTTGGTTTGTTGTGTTAAACACAATTTGTGTGGTGCAGTTAGAGGATGCACTGGCGTAAAAAATGTTATCCAGGTCTGGTGTCTCTTCAGATCTGTCAGGAAAACGGACCTCTGCTTTCTGTTCTACTCTAGACCGGGCAGGAGACCGGCTACAAAGCAGGGGAAAACCCAGCAGCGCAAGCAGCCAGGCAGAATCAAAGCAGAGAGCAATGCTAATGCCCTGGATAATAAGGAAGATGTTCCACCCTTGAAGAAAATGAGACTGTATGTCATTCAAGTCCTTCTGTTTAGAGCTGGGAAAAGGGATACAGCTATTTCTTTGGAAAGGGTTTCCACCTGGATGAAAAGGTTTTTATCGGAAGGTTAGGGGGTGGTGGCTAGAACTGGTTGCTGATACTGGTTTAATGAACAAGAAATGACTGTAAATGCTGAAGGAATTGCTCTGTTTGGAGGTAGAGATGTGAATGAAATAAGCACGGGCTTCTTCACCTTCTTATTCAGTGTCTGTCAGTTAGCTTTAAATTTGTCTGAACTTATCCATCTGGAAGTCATCAGGCAGTCATTAGCTATGAAAGAGTCACAGCTAAAATATTTCTCAAATTAACCTAACCACTGAAGTATCATATGGTGATAAGCTTGAGGTCAGGAAATTGAAGTGTGATCTTTAAAACACCACTGTACCTCGATGAGCTACAGTATACCTCCCTTCTCCAGAAAAGTTCCAAAAACTCAGTAATGCATCTTCCTTCTGCAGCCTTTAGAGTACCAGGGAAAGCTGGGTGGTCTATACCTGGCCTGGGGTGAGGTAAGGCCAGCCTGGCATACCTTAGACCTCACCAGGTTTTGGGATGTTATGCATGGTGGTGAGAATTGGCCCATGTCATATATTTAGAACACAGTTAATTCAAGAGGTTTGCCCTAACAACTTTTTCTCTTAGTTCTGGTAGCAGAGAGAAGGTGACAGAAACATCCACAAAGAGAGAGTTCCTGCAAGATCCTGACCTCTCCCCAGGGAGAGGGAAAAGCAAACAGGCCATGCCCTCCACGCCAACAATGTTGAAGTACGTGGCTTTCTTGTGACTTGTGTGCTAATCACAGTTGATTTAGGTGACAGTCCTGGCTGAGTGTTTTCAGCTTCAACTTAGCATGTGATGGTATCACATTTAGTAAACACTGGGTCAAGGCAACAATATTAGGATGAAATGTACTTCACCAGCTGAACCTGTGCACAGGAAAGCTTTTGCTTTTCTTTTGAGGAAACAGTTGTTGTTCCTAATGGATTGAGAATGCACACAGCAAATGGGTCTGCAGAATAGCAGGCTAGCTGTGAGATTCCTTGAACAAACAAAACCCAAACTGATCTCTTCTGAAGTGGATGTTTTTATAACCAATGATACTCCTGCAGTGAGGCTGGAGATAAGCATGTTCCTTGCACAAACATCATGCTAATAACCAGGGAAGCAGGAAGGCATATCTTAGTTTTAATGTGCTTCTGCAGGAGGACCAAACCTACCAAGCCAAAGAGTACAGAGGAGCAGGAGCTGGAAAAGATGCAGCAGTTGCAGCAGGAGGTTATGGAGCTGCGGAAGAAGAACGAGGAGTCTCTGAAAGCAGCTATTGCTGGAGCAGGTGGGCTCTGCCTGAATTGCCAAATGAAGCTGCATTGGCTCAGCTGCACAGAGCTGTGCAAATACCTCTGGAAAAGAGCATTTCAGACTTTGCAATAAATATTAGGAGCCATTTAATGTAGATCAGTTCCTAAGCTGCCTGGAAACAGGTGTGTTTGGGTTATGTCATGTTTTGAAATGTTAAAGATGAGTTCTCTAAAATTTATCTAGTTGTTAGAAATTAAATGCCTTTTTTATTTCCACAAATCCTACCCCACAGCAAAAGGCTTCCAGTCCTTACATGTTCTTTTCCTCTAGGACAGCCCATGAAGAGGCCTGTTGGTCAAGTAACAAAGACAATTGATTTCCACTTCTGCACAGAGAATAGAATTAAACAGAATGTGGAGAGCCAGCCTGTGAATGAGTACAAGGAGCTGGATTTTGCATCAGTCCTGAGGAAGCATCCCCCTTCTCCGGTGAGAGCCAGAGTGTTGCCAGCACTCAGCTCACTGATTCTTGCCATCACCTCCCTGCTGCTTGTGCAATGCTTGGGCTGATACCCACAGAGAGGTTACCACAGGAGGGGCAGGTGTTGTGCAAACGTGACTGCAAACTTCCTGTGTATCTGTGTTGCCACAAGACTCCAAAGAAACCTTTTGGAAAAAGGAGCCCTTTAATGTCAGATCCTCCAGTCATTCCACTTTGTGCTTTAATCTGCTCGATACGGTTTCCCAATATAACTTGTGCATGTTCAGACTGTTAACACTTGTGCTTAATGTGAGGTTACCTTCTTTGCAGTGAGAAGAAGGGATACATACTGTGCGTCAGTGGGGAAGGGAAATGTCATCAAAGCCTCCTGGCCATACTGACTGTGGTTTTCTGTCTCCAGGTGCGAATGCCAAAGGGACACACTGTCCCCAAACCTTTCAATCTGTCCCAGGGAAACAAAAGAAAACTTGAAGAACCCACAACAGAATATGTGTCCTTTGCTGAGCAGGTAGAAGCATTCCAAAAACGCACGCCCCCTCGTTACCATTTGAGGAGCAGGAAATCTGAGGAAGGTGAGTTGTCCTGGCTGTGTCCACAGACATGGTGGTAGAGCAAGAGATGCTTTGACTACTCTGAGCAAATGGCCTGTGTCTGTTGCAGGCCTTGCCATTAACTGCTGGTCTCTGTGACTTGAATTTGTAGGCTCAGTTTCAAGAAAGCCGCTGAAGGCTCGGCTCACGCACCCCAAAACACCAGTGCTGCGAACAAAGCAGCGCTTGAGACCTGTCACCTGCAAAACTGCTGCAGAGTTAGAAGCAGAGGAAGTAGAGAAAATTCAACAGTAAGTAAGGGCTTACTCTAGTCCTCCAAGGGATGATTGTACCACACTGGAGAAATTTTTCAGGTACCAAAACGTCACTTCTCTGGAATACCCATTTTGTGTAAAAGAATGAGTAGCATACACAATTGAGATTCCTTTAGGTTATTGATAATTCTTTAGCTCTGATTGTAGGGAAGTGAAATATAAACAATTCGAAGAAAGTGCTCTTAGGAGAGCTGATCTTGGGTTGAGTATAGCTTAGGATGAGTAAAGCAAACCCAATAGAGCAATGCAGCCTGCATGCACTTCAAAACTTGCCTGTAGGCAAAGGTTTGGATTTCTAGGAAAACAATCCATAAGATTTTCCTTATTAATCTTGCTGTTTTGAAGGCAAAGGAAGAATTGCTAACATACAGAGTACAATTGGTGACGGTCTCCATTTTTCCTGCATAGGTACAAATTCAAAGCACGAGAAGTCAATCACAAAATCTTGGAGAGTGGGCCACTCCTGCCCAAAAAACCCCCTGTGAAGGAGCTGACCCAACCCATTGGCTTTCAGTTGGAAATAGAAAAAAGGATTCAGGAGCGTGAGAGTAAGAAGCAGCAGGAGGAAGAGCGCTTTGAATTCCATTCCAGGCCATGTCCCACAAAAATCCTGGAGGACGTTGTGGTAAGAAGTTCAGTAACACCCAGGCTTGGGAATTGGTGGCAATGAGTTTCAAAATGTTTGTAGCTGTGTTGTGTTATGTGTTTAATGATTGTAGTAAACAGTGTCTGTCATTAGGTAAGAACTGCAGTAGGTACGTCCTGTGCTGTCACGTTGTTTCTCTGAGGCGTTTTCTTGGCACTTGGCCTTGGGTAACTCCTTACTGGCTTTTCTGAACAGGGTGTTCCAGAGAAGAAAGCACTTCCTGTTACAGTCCCCAAGTCTCCAGCCTTTACCTTGAGAAGCAGGACCCGTGTGTCTGGCAGAGAGGAAGAAAAGGTAACAGTTGTGAGGCTGGAGCCAGGCCCAGGTCTCACTGCGATGCCTGCCGCGCCTCTGGACCTGGGTGCGATGCTCTGGGGCTGGAAGCCCCTTCCTTCCCTCCTGTGAGCAGTTCCTCCAGTGGTTACCTTTGCCTGTGCCATTCACTTGAAGCAATCTGGTTATTGCTACTCATTTTACAGAAACTGAATTCTCATTAAAATGAAATTATTTAAATGCTAGGGCACTGATGAGGGTTTCTGAGTTGTTGCTGCTATGAATGAGGAAAGTGAACTGCTTAGATTTCTCATCCTTCCCTATGCTGTCACTGAAGGCAGAGCAGGATTCTGAAAGCTTTGCATCCTTCTTCATTTCCTTCTTGTCAGGAGGATATTAAATAATTACAGTCTAACTTGAATGAGTATTAGAATTGAGAGCGATTTTAAAAAAGGAAGAATTGGGCCTGTGGTTCAGGATGCCAGTTAATTGATATTTCTTGGAATCCTAAGTTTTGCAGTGTCCACTGTATGTGTGACTCTGCTGTGCCCATTATTAAAGGAGCTCATTCAAAGCTCTTTGTGGCTTTGCCTGGCAGGAGTTGCAGTCTATACAAAAGTAAAAAATCAGATCCTAATGCTAATATCCCTTTAGGAAAAAGAGGAGGTGGCTGTGATCAAAGCTAATCCTATGCCACATTATGGAGTGCCCTTCAAACCCAAAATGCCAGAGCAGAGGCACGTGGAAGTTTGCCCCTTCTCTTTTGATGCCCGGGACAGAGAACGACAAATACAAAAAGAGAAAAAAATAGAAGAACTACAGAAGGAAGAGGTAAGAATTAAAAGCTACCTTGGATTCCACTCCTTCTGTAAAAAGTGTGACAGGATTTGCTGTTGTCTATTAAACCTCCAAGGAAAGGACAAGAAATATTTTGAGTTGTTTATTTCAGGTGCCAAAGTTCAAAGCGCTGCCTCTGCCTTACTTTGACCAAGTTAAATTGCCAGAAAAGAAGGTCAAGACCCCAACTCGGCCTGAACCATTCCATCTGCAGGTGGATGAACGAGGAGCTGCCAAGCTCCAGAGCTGGAAACAGCAGGTAGGATGAAAAGAATGATGTGAATGACCAGACTTAAATCAGCTGGTGGAGTTGTGGTTGACTACAGAAACTGTCCTCCTTTAATTGAATCAGTAGCTGAGTTGGAGCAAGGAATTTTTCTGTTCTTGGCATGGGACTTGTGCTATGGGTTAAGGATTGGTCAATGGTTTATTTTTATTTTTCTCACTTTATGGTAAATGATGGGGTTTGCCACAACAGTATGAATATCTGTGGGGTGTTTTCTACGTAGCAGCTCTGTGCAGCTGAATCCCTTTGCTGATTATCTCCAGGAATTTATTGACACATAAATAATATACTGCTTTTCTCACGTGAAGTCTGCAGTGGACACCTGAAACTTCCTTCAGGCTATTTTTGGCAATGCAACTGTCAGACAACAAGTGACACCACTTTTTGGCTTTAATAGAATTTTCTATGGAAATTATTTAACTAAGTCAGCATGGCTTTTCCAGCGTAGTGAGTGCTGGAGTCTGGGTCATGGGGAGATGGTCTCTTTCTGCCTGGCACTTGACTTGCTCTCTTCTCTTGCAGCTTAAAGAAGACTTGAAAAAGCAGAAAGAGGCAGCATGTTTTAAAGCTCGTCCCAACACAGTGATGTACCAGGAGCCTTTTGTGCCCAAAAAGGAACATAAGATGCTGTCAGGTAGAGTTGCAAGTACTTGCTACATGGGCTTGGCTGATAGCTCAGAACTGATGCAATTAAGTGATGTTTTTTCTGGCTGTTGCCTCTTCTTCATCAGCACAGCCAATAGTGTCTTGCATTTAATCAACTAATTGCCTAGCAGCTTGTGTCCCCTGGGAGCAGGGGGATTTCCTCTCCACCCCCCTGCCCTGCTCCAGCATGGCAGCTGTATTTAGAAGCTCTGCTGCAATTGGCAGATGATTGATGTGTGCCAGCTCACGATAAGGGTACTGAGAATGTGAGGAGCTCCCTGCAGAGACAGCTGGCATTTCTGCAGCGCTGTCACTCTTTCCCTCCCGTTTCTAATGAGATGAAGGCATCTACTGCTTGGGTAGGCTGAGATTTGTAGAGCATAAAACCAGTCAAAAGCTTGTTTGTACTAACAATTGTGTGCTTGCTCCCTCCCATGAGAACACCCATGACGGGGTGACATCTGCAGTAACACTGCTCACGTCTGGGAGTAAAGTTTTCTTTTCCTGAAGCCTGGAGGTATCTCCTAACCACCCTTGCCAAGGGGAAGCTCTCCAAAGGGAGGCTTCCATTGATATTAGTGCTGCTCTGCTTTACCTGACTGTCTTTGAACCAATGTTATCTCCTCTATTTCTAAACTTAGAGAGCCTTTCTGGTTCTGTAGTTCCTGAAAGCTTTGAGCTGGCAACAGAAAGAAGAGCAAAAGAACGGCAAGAATTTGAAAAGCGATTGGCAGACGCAGAAGCCTTAAAGGAGAGATATGAGGAGCAGATCAGGCAGCAACAAGAGGAGCGTGAAAAGGAAGAAGTTGCTAAGCTAAGACAAGAAATGGTAAGTGAGCTGTTTCTGAGCAAGGGCTGTAAAGTAACCCAAAGGAATGTGGGAATATCCTTATGGAGCTAATGTCACAGTTGAGCTATGCTAAAACTGCCTTTTCAAGGTTCTCTTTTGCAAATTGATGACTCACTAACTTCACAACTGGTTTAAAAAAACCAAACCTACAAAACTGCACAAACAAAGAAGGCAGCTGTGCTGAGAAGGCTGAGTTTTGGAGCTGCACATGTGTAGTTATCAAAGCAGAATGATCTTAGTAAAACCCACAACTCCACCATTTTCCCACTACCTCACTCCACTGCCCAGGGTGGTGTGCTGGTTTCATGCAGATGCCAGCCTTCACCTCATCCACAGCTCACCTGCACATTTCAGCTTCATCATAACTGCAACCATTTGCTTTGTTTTGCCTTACTTATATTTATTTTTCCACAGGTCCACAAGGCAAACCCAATACGCAGATACCGCAGCCTAGAAGTGAAGCGCAGTGATCAACCACTGACTACACCCAAGTCTCCCAACTTCTCAGACAGATTCAGGTGCTGATGAGCATCCACGTGATAACTGGAGGGAGATCCCATCCCTCTCCACTCCCTTGGTAGGAGAGAGGGAGCAATTGTTTTTCCATGACTGCTCAGTCCGAACTCCTATGCTTGGTTTCATTGTTGTACTGAGTAGTTAAACTCCACCTGAGCCCCCTGGCATTTCAGCAGTGCCTCCTGGCCTTGCTGTGTATCCAGACCCCATCTTCTCTAGAGACTAAAACCAAGTTTTGATATTGCATACAGATATTGTGTACCTAACTAAATAAAAATTCCTAATCTGCTCGCTGTCTCTGGCTAGTGGGCTGAAGCCCTTTCCTGCAGAAGAGTTTTTTATAAAGACTGGCCACACAGATGCACACATCTGGCAGAGCTGTCTTGTGTTTTTACACTAAGTGCTATTTTCAAGTGTCTGTTTTTTAGCCTTGTAGTCTACATTTAGCTTGAATTGTATTAAGTGAGGTTCCTTCAAGCCAGTATAGCGTGGGTCTGGCCTTCCTTGTTGATGTTGAGATGACCACAAATATAAATCTTGCCCACACTTAAAAGTAGTTCTTTGTGTATCTTAGAGTATTAAACCATCTTGCCCTTTTATAGCTGAAATCCTTCTATTTGGGGAACCCATTTATCTGGCAGATGCCTTGCTGTGAGCTGCTGCCCCAGCCAGTGCAGGTCTTTTGGCTACGGAGCCATCAGCTCTGGCTAGTTTGGGCAGTGAGCAGAGCTAAATATAGCCCCAAGTGCTCAAATGTGCTGGAGGACAAAACTGCTGGCATTGTGAAAAGTGGACACATCTAGATTAAAGTTTTAATAATTATTTCTTACTTAGTATTGTGCTCTGATTTCTTACCTTTATATTTTGCTGAAACACCCATGAGCAGGGCTGGTTGCTACTGTTGTGCTGGTTAGTAAAAAGGGGGGAAAAGGAAATTTAGATTTCATTTGTCCTAACTGGACAAACTTTCTTGTTTGGTTATGGAAAATACTTGCTTTCATTTTGTCTGAATTGGGATACTGTTGAAGAAGTATTCCCAGAGTGTGTAGGTTTCTGTTCAGATTTTTGGATGAAAAAGAGCTCAGACTTGATGTTGGACTCCAGCTAAGGGAGTGGTTAGAGGTGCTGTCTCACTCTTGCCAAGGTACATCAAGCAATCACTATTTTACTCCTAGATTGAAAGAGGTAACAGTGGAAGAAAGTCCTTAGAGACCTTAATTCCAAGATGAACATTTATTGTACCCGAGGGATGATGTTTCTCCAGGAATTCTCCTAAAAATTGCAATGCTCAAGAGATGCCATTGCAAAAGAGCTGGGGTCTCAATGGGAGTGTTTCCAAAAGCACCAGCCTCAAACTCCAGTGCTGGGATTAAAAGAGGAAAAGCCACCCACACTGAAATACAAGGATTCTTTAAAAAAGAAAAAATTAAAGGCTTTATGCAGTTAGTAACTGAGCAACTGGAGAATGAGAGGCCTGGGGCAGTGTGTTGGCACTAAAGGATGAATGACCCTGTGGCAGTGTGGGTTCTTGGAAATGGTGAGCTCAGACATGGTTCCATTTTGCTCAAGTTTCAGCTTTTACTTGCTTTCTCTTGGGGATTAGCCCTGTGTCACTGAGCTGAGAGTTACAGGACAGCCAGAAAAACTGCTGTCACTGCTGCTGTGACAATTTGCAGGAGTGGCTGGAGCACAAGGGACATGGCAGCATCCTCTTCTTGAAAACACAAATCCACATGGATCTGACCTGCCTGCCTTAGCCCCATTTCTGTCATGGTTAAGCTGTTTCCTGTGAGCTGCTGCTGGCTGGGGCCATCACAGCCCCTCAGATGTTTTTTCCTCGAGTGCCAGCTCTGGACAAGGCAGCGTGTGGGCAGCAGGAGCAGCAAATATTTATGATGAGTCAGGGGGAAGCTGGAATGATGATGAGCTGCTGAAGAATGTGAAGGCAAGCAGGATCATGAGGCCGTGGAACTGGAGCAGCCACCGATCCCTGAAGGATGAAGCAGCTGGATTTCCCTGATGGCCCTACATGGCCTCTTCTGCCTTGAGGAAGGGGTTGTGTGCCTGACAGCTTGGCAGTATTTTTTCCCCAATGGTATCATTTGGGTCTAATAAAAGACATTACATCTTCCCCCCAGCCATGGCCTCTTGTATTCCCCATGCACTGCAAACAGGGGCAGGGGGCCTCAGGCAGCTGTGCCTCTGAGGGTCTGGGGTGTTTGTAGGAGCTTGGAGTCACCCACCAGGTTCTCACGGGCTGGGGTGTGGGACCTGTTCTCTTAATTAGGAGGGAAGTAGTGACATGGTGGGAAAACTGCTCTAGTGTACAAAGTAAAATAATGTCCTGGAGGAGTTGGATGTTGGAGAGGATGTGGTTTAGCCAAGGCTTCAGCAGGGAAATGGTGGCAGGTGATTTTTCTGCTGGGGAGAACAAATTTACCGGATGGGAGCAACAGACTGGGATTTAACTAAGTACTGTTGCAACACCTCCCTTTAGATCAGGGTAGGTTGAGAAACTGAGGTAAAATCTTTATTCTCCATGTGGATTTTGCAAACACATTTTTGTATTCCAGTACTCAAAGCCTATCACCCTTCTGTGCATGCCTTGAGAGCAAGGATTGGGAGGAGGAGAGAGGAGATCTGGGTACAAAATCTTCCTCTGCTCCCTTTCTAGTTGAGCTGTACTCAATTTGTTATCAAAATAATTTGATGAACACAGACTAGAGCTGGAACTTAAAGGCAGCCAATGTTTTCCTGGACTTTCATGTTGATTGCAAGATCAAAGTATCTGGTGAATAAATTCTTATGAAAAGGCTTGATGGTTCTTTCAAATCATAGCTTTGCTTCTCCCTTCTGTCTCCACTGAGAAACCTTTGCAGCTGCTTGTGTGACCTGGCCTGAACCTGGCCAGAACTCCTGGACCTGGGCAGGTCCTGGAGCTCCCTGGTGCTGCTGCTGGTGGCCACATTGCTCTGGATGCTCTTTTGATGATGTTGGGATTTTTCCTTGCCTTTCCCCATCACCTTGCTGGCACCTGTCACGGCACGATGGCAGCCCGTGGTGGAATCCCTGGTTCTGATGGAAGCAGTTAAGCCAGACAGCCCGGCTGGTTTGTGTTTCAGCAGCATGGCTGGGATTCAGGTGGGGATGTTGTTCAGCCTTCCCTCTGCTCGATTTAGCTGGGGTGTAGGGTTTCCCGGGAATGGGCCGGCCTTGGCCCCGCAGAGCCTCCCTTGCCAGGGTAAGCGTAAAGGTTAAAGTGTGCTGCCGCAGTTGTGACAACGGCGTCGCCAGGGAACAGCGTGCTTGAGGCGCTGCCAGATAGCCCCAGGACAGGCTGTTTCCCAGCTGCAGCCAATGTAGGCTCTGGCTTAAGTTCCTGAATGAGAAGGGAGGAAAAAAAACAAAACCCCAAGCCTGGGTGGTGGCTGGTTTGCAGAGCCCCAGAGCACTGTGCTGCTTCTTGGGTGTGTGGTTTTGGACCAAGGTATCTGAAATCCTGGAGTGCAACAGATACTGCCCTTCAATTCTACAATTCCTTCTTCCCAAAGGTTTGATTTCGACTTATTTCTCTCTGCCCACAATGAATGTTATCTGTGCTAATGCCAAACCAAGGTCCCCCGTTGCATTTGGAGAGCCATGGCTCCTCAATACCCGTGCCCAGGGCTTTGCTTCCTCACCTTGTCCCAGGGACTTGTGCCCAGACCAACCTTGCTCCCAGGGGGTGTGGAAGATTGCAAGCATCCCAGGAAGGCTGGCTGGTGTCCAGGTGTTTGCTCCCGCTCTCCTTGGAGAATTTTATCCCAGTGTCCACCACACCAAGAGCTCCAAGGGGGCTGTGGGGCATGGCTCTGGCTCATGGGCTCCTGCCTCATGCTTGGGCATGGATGTGCTCCTTCCACCTGCGGTTTGCCAGGAGGGTGCAGAGCCAAAGGCTGGCGGAGTGGTGGCAGTATGTGCCTGAAGTGACACTGGTGGCCTCCAGGTGCCTGGCAGCCCTCGGCTGGAGGAGGAGAGAGGCAATTCCACACTGTGTGTTGGCGATGACAGTCGATGGGCAGAGTCCCCGCTGGCCAGGCACAGCATCTGGCCAGTTTTTCCTGACTGTGGCCCTACAGAGGCCAAGGTGGGGGATTCCCACTCATCATGGAAGTGGTGGCTGTGCCAGGGCTGGGCAGTGTGTGTGTCATTGTCACCAAGAACTGTGGCTGCTGGTGACGCTCCAACCTCTGCTTGTACACAACTGCATCAACACCTCAGTAAGCTGCAGCTGTGTGCCTGCTCCTGCATTATCCCCACTGGTCCTCATCAACTCCAAGTCCTGCCATGGATTTCAGGAAAGGAGCTGGCCTTGCTGAAGCTACAAATCCCAGCTGTGGAGGCTGGAGCAGGACAGCTCCATATCTGCTCAGGGGTCCCTGGCTGTGTCCCACTAAGTGTTGCTCTTGCATTGAGGTGCTGATGGTGGGTGCCTCAGGGACAGGTGGCACAGCAGCACCTCAAGGACAGAGGAACAGCTGTGCTCCCATCCTGGCTTTTCTCAATTTCAATGCCACATGTGAACCACTGGCAAAGTCTGGCCCCAGGCTGTGGCGCACAGATGCTGGTTGCTCACTGGGAGCTGGGATTTGCCAATGTGGAGCAGCAGCACTGCCTGAGCAGTGTTGGTTCTCCTGAGAGGTGCTGCAGGCAAAGTGAGCACTGCTCTTGGGGGCTGCTGCTGCTTGTTGGTGGCCTTGAATCAGCTCCATCGTGGATGGCAGTGGCCAGGGCAGCCTCCCCACCTCCTTTGCTGATGCCTTCAGGCTGCAGCCTTCAGCCCTGCCACGGGTAAGGTTTAAAGTAAGGAGAAAGCAAAGCAAGGTTTAAGCAGCTGGGTTTGGTGTCTGACAGGACCTGAGCTTTGTGTGGCTGTGGGGTGGGGAACTGGGAGGCAGGACCAGGCTGGCAGCGTGCAGGGGCTGAGGCTGGAGGAGCCCAGGGTAACCTCAGCTTCCCCAGGGGCACCTGGCCAGCCTGGGCCTGGGGAGGGTCCCACTCCTCCAGCAAATGCCAGGATTCAGCCCCACACAGTGCCTGAGGTGTGCCCTGGGTGCAGCACCCCAGAAGGAGCTGGCAATGCCTGTGCAGCACCCATACAAACAGCCCAACCCCTCTGGAGCCTCCAGCTCCTCTGTTTCTTTCCCCGATTCCCAAAACACTTGATTTTGCAGAAAATAAGTCTTTTAACCGGTTCCTAGGGAAGGCTGCAGCTGCTGGCCATGCCCATTTCCCAGCTGATGTCACCTTCACCAAGGCCCAGTGGCAGTGCCCAGAGGTGCCACACCACACCCACAGAGTGCAGGGTCCTTTGGAGCCACTCTCTGAAAGGGCCAGTGCCAGTGGGCAGAGCTGGCCACAGCTCAGCAGCACAGGCACCATCACCATCATCAGCTGCTCTCTCCCACCATCCCCATGGGTTGGCCAGTGGCCATCTTGTGTCACCTGTGGGCACCTTGGAGGGCCTTAGCCGCCTGTGCCCTGTCCAGCTCACCCAGGCCACCCCCATGGGATGGTTTTGGGGTGCCACTGTGCCCAGTGCCAGTCCTCCCTGTGGTGCTGTGCTGGAGCAGGAGGCAAGTCTGTCCCTGCCCCCTGCCCCTCGTCTGCGTGTCCCCAGCCCACGGGGGACAGGCGAGAGTGGCGTGTCCTTTGAACGGGCTCCAGCAGTGACAGGTGCTGGGAAAGGCGAAGTGGGCCGGCTCCCGCTGCTGTAAGGGATCCTCCTCTGCCCGGCTAATCCGGCTCCGTTACAGCCGGCATAGAAGGGGCTGCTCCCTCCGTGCCGCCACAGTGCGGATGCTGCCCCCCTGACCAGCACTGCACCGGGAGCCAGGTAACGGGGCCGGGGGTCTCCTTGGCTTCTCACCTGGGGGTGTTGGGGGGGGTCCTGCGGGTAGTGGAGCCCCCAGCCCTGGGAAGAACTCCTCCATCCCCACGGTGCTGAGCTGTGGGATGTGGGAGCGCTCTCCCAGGGACTGCTCTGCTACACCCCCTGTTCCAGCAGACCAGTGAGCAGCTTCCCTGTTACTGGGACGGTCGCTGGTGGGTTTATTCTGGGGCTGGGCTGTCCTGGGCTCTGCACGGCTGCACAGGGAGATGTTTTCGGACAGGGTGAGGAAAGATGACCGGGCACAGGAGAGCAGGGCAGACCAGCCCAGGGGATTTGGGGATCAGGTGCTGGGCTGGAGCCCAGTGCAGGTACAGGCACCAGCAGGTCCCTTGGCAGAGCTGGTTACCCCTGGGCAGGGGGACGAGCAGCGCTGGCGACTGCTGGGAGCTGGGGGTCTGTGTGGCCCCCGAGCAGATGGGGTTTGCCATGACCTCCCGTGTGGTTCAGGGGCAGCAATGGTGGGGCCGTGCCAGGAATGCTCACCTCTCCTGATCCCCAGTGCCAGCCCGGGGCCACAGCCGCTGTCTCCTGCCCTGCCATGGTGGGATGTGGCCTTAAATTGTCACCCTGGCCGCGCCGCGCTGGCTGTTCGCACGTCGGAGGCCCCGGTGACAGGTGCCGGGGTCAGGCCATCGATCAGTCACCGCGGGGCAGATATCGGGGCACAATAGGACGGTGCCGGGACTGGCGGCCACGTGGGGTCCCTGGCTCGGTGCCACCAGCCCGGGAGCCGCCGGCCGGGCGGCGGGGACACAGCTCCCGGCTGGATGGTAGCAGCTCATCCCCGCAGGGGCAGAGCCTCTGCGAGCCCTCAGCTGCCGCTTTTCCTCCCGCAGGAGCCTCGGCGAACCGGGAGCACCGGCTCCTGCCCGGAGTGCCCCATGGAGCGGGGTGGGGGCGCGGGGGCTGCCCACACTGCGGGGGCTGGCACGGCTCCCCCCGAAGCACCTGCAGCTCCCCAGGCTGCCCAGCCCCAAGGGGGGACAGTGCCAGCCGCCACCGTGACACGGGATGAAGGTACAGATGAGCCTGGGCAGGAGAAGAATGGAGGAGGGACGACAGAGCCGGAGCAGGAGACAGCTCCGGCTGCTCCAGAGCTGCAGGATGGACGGGAAGCAGCTCCAGGAGAGGAGCATGATGGAGGACAGGCAGCACCTGATGAAGGACAGACAGCATCCGCTGAGGAGAAGGTGCCGGCTGCCACCGAGGCCCAGGGTGTAGGAAAGGATGAGAAAGATAAGCCTGGGAAGAAGAAAGCTCCAGCTGCAGGAGAGCTCAAAGGAGGAAAGGCTTCAGCTGCTGCAAAGGCTAAGGATGGAGGGAAGGATGAGCCCATGGAGGGGAAGGGCCTGGTTGTAAATGAGGCACAGGATGGAGGAAAGGACAAGCCCGAGAAGGAGGAAGCACCTGGTGGGTCAGGGACTGAGAGTGATGGGAAAGCAGAGTCCACTGAGGAGAAGGCTCTGGCTGCAGCAAACTCTGAAGGAGGGAAGGCAAAACCTATGGAGGAGACAGCCTTGGCTGCAGCTCAGGCTCAGGGTGGAGGCAAAGGAGAGCCTGCAAAGCAAAAAACCACAGTGGTTGCAAAACAGGAGGTCCCAACCACTGCTAAAACTCTAGATGAAGGGAAGCAAGATGCAAAGGCAGAGCAAGCCCCAGCTGATGCCAAGCCTGCAAATGAGAAAACCACAGCTGCTGCAAAGGAGAAGGCCCCAAATGCTGCAAAGGCTCAGAGTGGGAAGAATAAAGTGGTAACGGCAGAAAAAGCCCCAGCAGTTAAAAAGGCTCCGGACGGAGGCAAAGAGGAGCTCACGAAGGAGAAGGCTCCAGCTCTGGTGAAGGAGAAAGCCCCAGCTTCAGTGAAGGAGAAAGCCATAATTCATGCAAAGGAGAAAGTCCCAGATGCTGCTAAGGCTCAGGATGGAGAGAAGGCAGCAGCACAGGCAGAGAAAACACCAGCTGAAAAAATGGCTCAAGGTGGAGGCAAAAAAGAGCCTGCAAAGGAGAAGTCCCCAGCAGCTGTGAAGGTGCAGGATGGAGGGAAGAAAACTGCAAAGGTGGAAAAATCTACAGTTGCATCAAAGGCTGGGGATGAAGGGAAAGATCCTAAAAAGGAGAAGGTCCCAGCTACTGCAAAGGCCCGGGATGGAGGGAAGAAAGCTGCAGAGGTGGAGCCTCCCACACCTGGAGCAGAGGCTGGGGATGGGGCTGCAGAGCCCACAGAGGCAGCGGCCATGGCTGTTGTGAAGGCTCAGGGTGAAGGGGAGGAGGTGTCCAAGGGGACAGAGGGACAGCCACCAAGGATCCCCGAGCCCCCGCGCCCGGCCCTGCTGCAGAGCCTGAGCTGCCCGGCTGCCTGCCACAGGTACCACACCCTCCTGGGATGGGGGATCCCCCTCGCTGCTCCAGGGGGCCCTGGGTCTCTGGGGGCTGGGCTTGGGAGCCGCTGGCTGGGCTCTGCTCAGCTCCCACTCCTGCTTCCAGGGAGGAGCAGCCCTGGGCAGAAGTGGCAGAGATGGAGACAATAGAAGAGGAGACCACGATGGTGGAGGCAAAAGAGGGTCTGACAGAGCCTGGCTCTGGCCCACCAGCCCTGGGCGATCTGCAACCTCTGGAACCCCCCAACACCCCTCAGGAGAGGACATTGCCCAGTGCCACAGGGCAGCCCCCAGATCCTGCTGGGGTGGCAGAGCAGCCTGGACCTGGAGTGCAACCATCCTCGATAGAGGCAAAGCCACCCCCCAGCCCCTACCTCACCCCCGATTCTGGGAAGGAAGACCCTTTTGAGATACTGGGTAAGGCCATGAGGTACCTGCCTTTTCCTTATCCCCTGGATGCTCTGTGGAGTGACAGCCTGGGAACCCCATGGCCCTGCCTGCTGCCCACACTGCCCTCCGTGCTGCCAGCTCCTGCCCTTGGCTTGTCACCTGCCTGGTGGCCTCTGAGCTCCCCTTTCACTGTAAACAGGGCTAAATACGTCGTGTCCCTTCCTGGCCTGCTCTGGCCACTCTGACTGTGAGGAAGAGGAGCCTGGGGAGTGACAGTGACTGTCTGCCTGGTGGCAGGGGACAGCATGTCCTCATATCCTGCACCACTGTCCTTGTGGGCATGGCAGGGCTTAGGGACAGTGGGTGCTTGTGGGGATCCCTGTGAGGCTGGGTCTGCTCTCACCTGGGAAAGGGTGGCTCAGAAATGTGTGCAAGGGTGCCCTGTGAATGGGATCTGTCCTGGGAGGGCGAGCAGGAGGTGGTGGCATGGAGCGGGGTTGGCCTGGAGAGGGTGACAGACAACGACATGGCCTGGAAAGGGTAAATGTGACAAGTGGGTTGGTGGGGGTGGCTGTCGTGAAGTCAGGTGGGTGCCATGCTTTGGGATGGGTGCCACGGGGCAGGGTGGGTGCCATGGAGGGGCGTGGGTGCCACGGAGCACATGGAGCAGGGTTCCATGGGGCAGGGGGGTGCCATGAAGGGGCGTGGGTGCCACGGAGCAGGGTTCCATGGGGCAGGGTTGGTGCCATGCAGCAGGGCAGGGCTGTGGGCAATAGTGAGGAACCCTTCAGGGGTTGCTGCCTCATCCAGTGCAGCCCCAGCCTGGACCCTCTGGCTCACAGCTCAGCACTCAGTACCTGGCCACATCCTGCACCCACAGGCTTGGCTGGGTGCCTGTCTTCCCTCCTCACCAGGGCAGCCCGGGGTACCCAGAGTGGGGTCCCCTGGACAGCAGATTCTCCTCTCACCTCATCCTTTGCCCTTGGCAGACGATGTCCCCCCGCCGCCAGCGCCCTTCGCTCATCGCATCGTCACCCTGCGCTCTGCCAGCGTCAGCTCCCAGTTCAGTCTCAGCTCCAAGGACATCCTGGGGGGGTAAGGAGGGGTCCCAGTGCTTCTCCTGGCACTGTCCCAAGCTGCCCTCCAGCCTTGGGCAGTGGCCTTGCATCGGTGTGACTCTTCTGGTCATGATGGGTGGGTGCAGATCAGCACCACAGTGCGGTGGGAGGGTCCCCAGCAGCCTGGGTGGCTGATGGTGGGGACACTTCTCCCTCTCTCCCTTCCTCCTTCCCTCCACAGAGGCAAGTTTGGTGAAGTTCACACATGCACAGAGAAGGAGACGGGGCTCAAGCTGGCCGCCAAAGTGATCCGGAAGCAAGGAGCAAAGGACAAGGTCTGAAGGATGCTGGGCAGGTGGCGGCAGGGTTACACCCTGGGTGCCCCTGGTGTGGGGACACAGTCTGTCCCAGTGGCACAGCCAGGGCTGACAGCCCACACTGGGGCTCCTTCTGCAGGAGATGGTGCTGCTGGAGATCGACGTGATGAACCAGCTGAACCACCACAATCTCATCCAGCTCTACGATGCCATCGAAACGCCCCGGGAGATCATCCTCTTCATGGAATTGTGAGTGCCTGTGCCTTGGGCTGTCCAACCCCAAAATGCTACATCCCACTCTGGCTCTGCTCAGCACCTCCATGGTGGAGCTGGGCCAGGGACCTCAGGAGGGCACGGAGCTCTACAGGAGAATGGCTCGGGGCAGGGAGTGACCCCAAAGTGACCCCATGGTCCATCCCCTGCAGTGTGGAGGGCGGTGAGCTCTTCGAGCGGATCATTGATGACGACTACCACCTGACAGAGGTGGACTGCATGGTGTTCGTCCGGCAGATCTGCGAGGGCATCCGCTTCATGCACCACATGGGCGTCCTCCACCTGGACCTCAAGGTGCGGGGCTGGGGCCTGACAGTGACAGCGCCGAGGGTGACAGCGGGACACTGGCTGGCTGTGGGGGGGGTGCCTGTGGGTCAGCACTGCTCTGGTGGGGTCAGCTGCAGGACCCTGGCTGCTGGATCTGTGCAGTGGGGATGTCCTGTCTTGGTGGTGGGGCAATGGCCACCCTGTCCCCACAGCCTGAGAACATCCTCTGCGTCGCTGCCACCGGGCACATGGTGAAGATCATCGACTTTGGGCTGGCTCGAAGGTGAGGTTTTCTTTCTCTGCTCTGTCCCTCCTCCCTGTTCCCCTTCCACCCTTCATCTCTGTGTGTCTCTGGGTACCAGGAACCCCAGGAGCTGCTCTAGGCCATTATTTTGGCCACGGCACTCCCTGACTAGCTGGGAAGGGCGGCATCTGCTGAGAGAGGGACACTGGTTTTTGGGGAGCAGCCTGTCCCCCTTCTGCTGACTTGCACCCCTCCTTGGCTGCAGGTACAATCCCAATGAGAAGCTGAAAGTGAACTTTGGCACCCCTGAATTCCTCTCCCCTGAGGTGGTCAACTACGAGCAGGTCTCCTACTCCACGGACATGTGGAGCATGGGCGTCATCACCTACATGCTGTACGTCAGGGCTGGGTGGGGGCTGCCAGTGCCATGCTGGGGAGCTGTGGTGCTGGGGCACGGCTCCCCTGGGTGCAGAGCTGTCCCCAGGCACCTGCCTGCTTGGTGGCAGGCGGGGGGTCCTGGATGGGGAGATGGCTGTGTGGGGCTGGGAGGCAGGAAGAGGCTCAGCCTGGCTGCAGGCAGGAGCACAGGACTGTGGTAGCACATCCCTGGAACATCCCTGGCCAGACTGACTCTGTTCCAGGGGGTCTGGGAAGTGCTGAAGCCTGAGAGCAGCTGACTCCTCACCTCCCTGTACCCCCAGGCTCAGCGGCCTCTCCCCCTTCTTGGGTGACGATGACACTGAGACACTCAACAACGTCCTGGCTGCCAACTGGTACTTTGACGAGGAGACCTTTGAGAGCGTCTCCAATGAGGCCAAGGACTTCGTCTCCAACCTCATCATCAAGGATAAGAGGTGTGAGGCTGGCAGTGGCCATGGGGTCCTGGGATGTGCATCCCCAGAGCTGGCCCAAGTGCTGCAAGTGACCACATGCTGCTCTTCACCAAGGCCAGCAGCATCCCCTGGGTCCAGCACTCACTTAACCCCATGGGGCTCTGCCCCACTCTGATTGTCCCCAACGGAGCCCTGAATCCCTGCAGGGACATCTGTCCCAAGCAGGATGTGCTGGACCCCTCAGAGTCCTGCCCAGCCCCACCAGTCCCTGGACACATCCTTCCATCTGGTCCTTCCCTGCAGGGTTATGGGGTTTGGGGCTCTGGAGTGGCTGGACAAGGGGGTGGTTGGGGGTGAGGGGCTTGAGCAGGATTGCCACGGGCTCCTGTTTCTCCCAGTGCCCGGATGAGTGCTGACCAGTGCCTGCAGCATCCCTGGCTCAATAACCTGGCAGAAAAGGCCAAACGCTCCAACCGGCGGCTCAAGTCCCAAGTGCTGCTCAAGAAATACGTCATGAGGCGGCGCTGGAAGGTGCGGGGTCCGGCAAGGGCATGAGGGTCAGCAGCTCCTGAGGGGGCTGGGAGGGGGCTGCCAGACTCTGCCTGTTGTGGTGGATGGCATCTGGAGCAGGGAGAGTGGCTCCATCTCGCTGTGCTGCTGGCAACTGTGACACAGGGCTGGGGACCCTTGAGTGTGGGTGGAGGTAACACCTCCATCGAGCATAGATCCCTTTGTGGTGGTTATTCCTGAGCCGATCCCAAAAGCAGCTTTTAGGGGCAGGAGTAGTGTCAGGGGTCTGGCTCGACCTTCAGTGCCACGGCCCTTACCAGAGGATGAGAATCTTTCCTCTGCCCTTTCACAGAAAAATTTCATCGGGGTGTGCGCTGCCAACCGCTTTAGGAAGATCACCAGCTCGGGGTCCCTGACAGCGCTGGGCATCTGAGCTGGGCTCCCAGGGGAGCCGAGGCCAGAAAGGAACCACTTGAGAGGGACCCCCACCAGACTGGAGCAGCTCTGTCGAGCTGGTCCCACGGCTCTCAGGACCACATCACCGCTCAGTCTCAGTCTGTGGGGCTGCTCCGGAGTGAAGGTTTCTGATCTCTGGCCCTGGCCTGGCTGCGTGATGCCCGACCTGCAGCCTCTCTGCTCTGCCCACGCTTCCTTCTCGTGCCCTCGGAGGAAGAAGGCATTCCGGTGTGATCCCGCTGCCTCGGCCACCTGGTGCTTGCTGCTTTCGGACTCGATATGTGCCCTCTGCCTGTAAATGCCGCAGTCCTGCCTGCCTTCACTGCCGCTGGCCCCTGCACTGCCCGACCTCCCTTCCCAGCCCTGCGGCTCGGCGATGATGCTGAAGGGCACCGCGGATCCTCATCCTCGTGCTTTGGCACCGGAGCCGGGCCCAAGCACCTCCTCCTGGCCAGCTGGGCATGTGGGAGCGGAGCTGGCCCCGAGCTGCTGCTCGCACAGGAAGGGAGGAAGCAGCAAGCGCGCTTCCAGCGGCGTCCCCAGCTGGGAGCCAACGAGGAAAGAAGGAGGCTTTGTGTTCCTCCTGCCCTCCCTGCCCTTCGGTTCTGCCAGCGGGGGAAAAAACACAACCTCTGCTTCACCCGTCCCCGGCAGATCGCGATGAGCGAGGCGGGCTAAGGCAGAGCAGCTGGCCACGCTCTCCGCTCCGCCGGCCCCGCTCACCGACCACCAACACACCGGAACCGCTCCGCCGCCGCGGCCGCCAGCTCCCCGCCCGTGCGGGGGCTCCGCGGGACCTGCCGGGGCTGCGGAGAGCGGTGCTGCTCCAGCTCCCGCACTTGTCCCGATCCCCGTCCTCTCTGCCTGCACCCCTCGTGCCTCCCCGGTGCTGCCAGAGGATGGGCATCCCCTGGGATCTGCACAGTCCAGCCTTGCCCGCTGCAGGAGGGGATGGGGGTTGGCAAGAGGTCCCCCAGCTTTGGCTTTTGCCGTGGCTGAGCCCCCCCAAGCCAAGGCTGTGTGTTTGCTCTGGAGCTGCCTCTGCCCTCTGTGCCTGCTGGAAAAATATTGGGGAGAGACACAGGGAGACATTGCCCCTCACCCCCACACCGGCTGCAGCAGGGGAAGGGGCTTCGGGCTCGTCCCCACCGGGCAGGAGCCACGGCTGGCGGGACCCTGTCTCACAATGGAGCCTTCTTGTAAATAAATGTACAGGTCTGCCCACAGCCCACACCTGCCACTCGGGGGGTTGGGGAGGCCCTGCTCCCACCTGTGGGGCCTGACAGTGAGATGAGGATGGGAAGCAGAATCTCATCTCTGTGGTGGAGGGAATGGGTCCAGGCCGTGCTGTGGACAGGGACCACCTGGTACATCCTGGGCAGGGCTGTGCAGGCAGAATGCCAGGGGTTTCTGGTCTACACACCCAACAGCTCTGAGCACCCCAGGGGGATGGGGGAAGGGAAAGTGACTGCATGGGTGGGTGGATGGATCAGCTGTCAGTCAGATGTGTCCTCACATCTTCGGCGCCTGCCCGTATCGGGTGGGATGCCCAGGCAAGGGCAGGTGGGTGCTGGTGCCCCTTTGCCCAGGGGAGCTGTGGCTGGCCCTGAAGTGGTTAAGGCTGCCCGAGCCCGGCTCCGGCTCCCGCCGCAGGCGTCCCTCCCAGCCGCTTCCTGCCGGCAGCCTTTGACCGGTTCCTGTCGGTGACCACCCCGCAGGCCTGGACGCCAGCGCAGCCCCATCTGGTTTGAGTTACGCTCCACGGCGGTGACGTCTCCTTCCTGTCTGGCCCCAGGAGCCGCGCATCGCCCCGGTCCCGGCCCTGGCCCCGGGCGGCTGCAGGGGCTGCAGGGCCCTGCTGTGGGGTGGCCAAGGGGCTTCCAGATGGAGCATCAGCCCCAGACATTCCTGGCACCCTGAGCTGCTCTGTGGGATCAGTTCCTGAACACAGCCCCGTGTGTGAATGTCTGCGGGCGAGGGATGCACAGGCACCAGCACATCCCAGTGTGTAGGACCCCTACCCCACAGCCCAGTTTGGTTTTTCCTGCCCCCTCCTTCCTACCCTGGGATCCTACAGAGGCACACATTGGGGCTGGATGAGTGAGGCCACAGGGCTGACACCATGGAAGTAGCTGTGATCCCATCCTGTGTTCCCAGCCCACAGGGCTCACCAGCCCCTGAACCTGCGTGGAGTGGACTGGTCCCACTGGGGCCAATTGCTCCTGGCCCAGCACAGGCCACGGCAGCTGGGTCCATCCCTTATGAGTGGGGTCCATCCCTCACCACCCCCACGGATGCACGGTGCAGTCTGGATGTGCACACGTGTGCCTGAGCATCCATCCCCAGAGCGTGGAGCAGCACACACTCCCCATGCACCCTGTGGCACCCACCCCGCCTGCAGGAACAGGGATTCCCGCGGGCAGTGCAGGGAGGGAAGGGGAGCGGGCAGACCTCCGGCACGGGCACCGGGCAGCGCCGCCGGCAGCGGCAGCAGGTTCGCCCCGTGACCGGGTGCGGAAAGTCCTGGCCAGGCACGGCCCAGGATGGGAGCGGGCGAGCGGGCGGGAATCAGGCCACCCACAGCGAGCCGGGAGCGAGCCAGGGAGGAGGCAGAGCTGGGAGAACAGCGGGTCCATGAGCGGCAGTCGGGCTGAGGGAGGGAAAGGGGGGCACCGGGAGAGCGCATGGCTCTGATCTGCACTCCCGGGAAGCGCAGGACAGGAGCGCCCATCCCTGGCGGCTGCTGCAGTTTGGGGGACAGTGGGATGCGTCACACTGCTGCCAGCACAGGGACCCCATCTCGGGCACAGCACGGGGCCGGGGCAGTGTGTTCCCAGCCGGGGCGGGCGAGGGGCCCGGCCACGCTGCGTGGGAACCAGACGGCCCCGGGCACGGCTGCGGCGCTCGCTTCCTCCCGCGCCCCCGGGGACCGTGCGAAGGAGGGGGCTGAGGTCAGCCGCGCTCGCCGCCGGCCGCTCCGGAGACGCCAGCATGATGTAGGCGCTCAAATATTGTTTTCCACTGGGTAGGGGAAAAAAAAAGGAGAAAAGAGAGACCCGGGGCTGAGCGGCGGTCCCCGATGATGAAGAGCGGCCCCTCTGCTCTGCCCGGGGCTGGGACACAGCCATGACCCATCAGCAGCCGTCTGGGGGCTGATAACAGAGCTGACGCGGTGCTCCCGGTCCCTGAGTGACGGCAGTGCTCCTCCCTGCCAGCACGGCCCCCGCAGAGACCCCCGAGACTGGCCAAACTGGAGTCCCCCTGCTCTTGGGGAGCTGGGGGGACTTGGACACAAATTTGCTCCTCAGATCAACACGGAGAGCCCCTGCCAGCCCTGTGTCTATCCTGGGGTCTGGGTGTTGCTGCTCCTGGGGATCTCCCTCTCCCAGCCTGAGGTTAGCAGGATGGGGGGCGCAAGCCCAGCCCCCCACTTTGCCAGCATCACTCTGGCCCCACTCCAGTGCTCAGAGGTGCTGACTCAGAGGTCCCGTGCTGCGTGAGAAGGGGCTGATGGCCAGGTCCCATCCCGGGGGTGTGGGGGGACCTTGCCCACTCCAGTGTCCCCCAGCCTGGCCAGTTGGGGCATATCCCTGTGCCCAGCCCAGTGTCAACAGCGGTGACTCAGCTGGTGCCTCTTCACTGGCAGCCACCCTGCATGACTCAGGTCGGAGGAATCCACTTTCCTGGCTGCTCCCATCGGAGCTGCAGCCCCTGGCACAGCCCATCTTTGGGGCTGCTCCGGTCTCGGAGTCTGCAGGGACTAGTTGGAATCCCAGACAGGCACTGACACAGCCACAAGCAAGAGCAGAGAGGGGAGGGAGCCCTGTCCCCCCCATAGCAGAGCCCCCACGCTGTGCCACAACCCCTGGTGCCTGCCCGCAGGCTCTCTGGGGCAATGCGGGTCCATTTGCAGGGCCACACACCGAGGCTGGGGCAACTTGTGCCACGTGTGACACCCTGTGCAAAATCAGGAACTTGGAGAGGTCCCAGGCACAGGGAGGTGACAGTGGAGTTCCACTGCGGGATAACTTCTGCTGCAGCACATCCCCCTGATCCCCAAAAAGTTCCCTTGCACTACCATGGGATGGTGCTTCAGGGGCTCCTGGCCCCACCCTGGGATGCAGGACCTTCTCCCCAGCATCTCCCTGGGATGCAGGACCTGAGGGTAGGTGCCCTGACTTCGGCCATGCCCCGTCCCCACATGGCCTCACCATCCAGCCAGTGATCACTGATAGAGGGACTGGTGGGGATGGAGGCTGTGCCAGGTGGCCTTGGGCACGTGTGTCCCCCAGCCAGCACCTGAGCTGGGGCTGAGGGTCCCCAGCTTGTCCTTGCCCACTGCCCACCTCGAATGGGGCACAGAGACCACAGAGGCAGCATTGGGGAATGTGCTTTATTAGGTGCTGGGTTGTCCCAGGGTGGGGAGTCCCTCACTCGAAGAAGAACATGCCGGGTGTGCGGTAGAGGCAGGGGGGTAGCCCCAGGGGGTAGCCATTACCCCCCTGCAGTGGGATCGTGGTCCCCGGCCCCCATGACTCCTTCTGCTCACCTGCTCGTGGCCCCACGGCCCCGAAGGGTGGCTGGCGGGGGGCGGTGGAGGCCGGGGGGGCCGCAGCCAGGAGATGCTCCAGCGCTGCGCTGCAGGGCCGCTCCTTCACGCAGAAGCTCAGCGCCTGCACCCGGCACTGGTAGCTGCTGCCCAGCGCCTCGGGGCCCGGCCGGCTGAAGGAGCCGAACACGGGCAGGTGCGGCTGCGTGTAGCCCTCTCCCTCCAGGAAGCAGGATGGGGGCGGCTTGCCCGTGCCGAGGAGGTTGCCAGGGAATGCAGGTGGCACCTGCCCGAATGGCTGACACGGCCCCAGCCCAGGGGCAGCCAGCTCCTTGCCCTCCAGCTGCTCTGGGGGGGAGTCTGGGGTGGCCGGCGAGTCCTGTCGGGGGTCCCTGTGCTGGGCGGGCAGCAGGGCGGGCAGCAGGGCCGGGTGCTGCTGCTGCTGGGCTGGGCGGTCGCTGGGCAAGGGGTACTGACCTGGCCGGGGCAGCTGCAGCGCCGCCGGGAGCCCCCCGAAGACAGTGTCCTTGGGCGGGCGGCTCTCGGGGGGCGTGAAGAACGGCCCCTTGGGCTGTGCCACGTCCGGCAGGTACAGGCAGGGCTGCCTGGCCTTGGGCGGCTGAGGCCGGGCACAGGGCTCAGGGCACCCCGGCACCCCGGCCCCCTCAGAGGGAGCGGCAGGGCTCGGCAGGCGGCCTGTGCTCGACGGCGAGGTGTAGCCGCCCTCCGCCTTCCCCTCCTCCGGCCGCGGGGCAGCGGGCGGCCCCCGCGCCTGCTGTCGGGGGCTCTTCCCGCGCCCCTCGTCTCCCTCAGCGCCCGGGGCATCCCGCAGGCCTTTCTTCCTCGTGAAGCGCCGGCGGCGCCGCAAGAAGCTGCCGTTCTCAAACATGTTGTAGCAGTCGGGGTCGAGAGTCCAGTAATTGCCCTTTCCCGGCTTCTTGTCATCGCGGGGCACCTTGACGAAGCACTCGTTGAGGGAGAGGTTGTGGCGGATGCTGTTCTGCCAGCCCTGCTTGTTCTCGCGGTAGAAGGTGAAGCGGCCCATGATGTAGCGGTAGATGCCGCTGAGGGTGATGCGCTGCTCGGGCGCGCTCTGGATGGCCATGGTGATGAGGGCGATGTAGCTGTAGGGTGGCTTGGTGGCCTCAGCGCCGGGGAAGGCGCCGCCGGCCGGCTCAGGGGCCGGTGGGCTGCGCAGCGCCGCGTCGCCGACGGGGAGGTCCGGCTGCATCTTCCCGGCCGCCCCCGCCGCTCCAGCGCTGCCGCGGATCCCGCTGATCCCGCTCTGCCGCACGGCCCCAGCACGGCCCGTTAAAACCCGCCGGGCAGCGAGGGGGCGGCGAGCCCCTCCTCTGAGGGGCCGCCCAGGGCGGAGCAGGACTCTGCCGTCCAGCACTGGTCCCTGTGGACAGACAGACGGATGCGCCGCCAAGACCTGCGGCCAGCAGCCAGTGGCCCCGGGGCTGGCACGCCGCGGCCTCTCCAGGGCAGAGGCGGGCACACCCCCGGCTCCCCCAGCCCGTTTTCCCACGGAAGGTTCCCACGACCTGGTTCTCATCCCGTCCCGCTCACGGTGAGCAGCTGGGCTCTGGCTGGGCCTGGAGTGAGGCTGAGTGAGGGATGTTGGCAGGACTGAGGGTGCTGCCTGCCCTCATAATGCCCATCTGCCCCCTGCCCACCCCAGTGCCTCAGCCCCTGCCCCCAGCCTGGGCTTGTGCTGGATCCTGTGCCAGGTGTCTCTGTTGTGCCACGTCCCTGCATTGTTTCCAAAACTCTGGGCGTAGCACAGGCCCCAGGACCCCCATCACACTGTTCGTGAGTGTAAACTGAGACACAGTTAGTGACTGCCTGTGGGACAGCCTCCTGGGTTGCCAGGTCAGCAGAGCAGCTAACAGGCACCTCACTGCTGCCTTCATCCCTGCCAAGGGGCTGGGACAAGGGACAGGACAGGTCTGGAGCCAGTGCTGGGGCAGAGGGTTGTCTCACACTGTGGCTGGGGCTGAGCTGGCTTTGCCCATGAGGCTCTGTCTGGACTCAGCTTCCCCAGCCACCCGTGCTCTGCTCAGACCAGCACCAGCCCCCCACACCAGAGCCAGCCCCCAACACCCATATGAAAACAGCACCTTTATTTCTAAGGTTCGCAACAGCAAGTCCTGGCAGCGCAAGGTGCAAGGACAGAGCCAGGTCTGCCCTGCCTTGCTGAATAGGCACACAACAAATCCCAGCTGGGGAACTCCTGGGGAATAAATACAGCAATCACAGAGGCAGCAGGACCTGCCCACCCAGCTAACATCTGTCCTTGTCTGGTCCCGCACACTGAGCACTCTGCCTTGGGACATACAGCTGGAATGGAGCCACGGGGCTCAGAGCCTCCCACTCTGAGACTTTATGGCAACTGGACTCTCCTCTCCCACCCAGTTCAGGGCTGGCAGAGCTGTCTGAGGACATGGAGAACGTGGCTGGAGGTGCCAGGGGCACAGGGCTGGGGGGAATTGCAGTGCAGCGTCGGCCTCAAGCGCTGGGCGTGATGGAAGAGCTCCCGTGCGAACACCGGCTCCACCTGCGGAGGCACAGAACGACAGAGGATGGCCACAGGTCCGTGTCCCTGCCTTGCAATGGTCCCTGTGCCTGGCTCAGGGGTCACCAGCCCCAGTGGGTACTCACGTGAGCCATGATGAGCTTCTGGAAGGGGTGCCCAGCTCTGGTGGGGTATTCCTCCCCGAAGCACAGGTAGATCTGGTACTGAGGCATGAGCTGCCCAGTGCTCAGGTACTCCCGCACCTCTGCAAGACACCAAACCTGTCAGGGGACACGGGGTCCTGACAGCCCCCATCAGCCACACCAGGGCAGGACTCCCCTCTTCCTGAGGGGGTCTCCCAGGGACTCACGCTGTATGTACTGCTGTGTGTCCAGCAGCTTGTAAGTCTTCTCCCTCTCCAGCTTGTTGGGCCAGTTCTTGTGTGGGGCCAGTGGCCCGTTCCAGTACACCCTGCCCTGGCACTGGCGCTTCATGAAGACCCCCTCAGGTGCTACCCACAGCAGCACCCCACGCTCCAGGTGGGGCAAGAGCCGCTCCAGCACGTCGGTCATGCGGGCCACGCGGCCGTGGCCACTGAGCACCTGCGGCGGGGGGAATTTTATCTGCTCCATGCAGGAGGGGCCGTAGAGGTGCTCGCTGTCGGCCGGCACGGCGCTGCTGGTGATGCGGCAGCCCTCGGCCGTGCGCGTGGTCACCTCCTTCACCAGCACGTCGCAGTAGTACAGGCGGATGTGGAGCCAGCAGTCTGGGGCAAAGGGAGGGTCAGTTCGTGGGCAATCTGGGCTGGTGGGGCCACCCAGGGCATTACCTGCAGCATGGCTCCTACCTGAATTGTTGACATCCTCCACAGGGAGGTAGGAATGGCGTCTGGGGAGAAGCTGGCCATGGGCTGGGTTCCAGCCATAGAAGACTCCTCTCAGAAGGCACCCTGGACCAGGGCAGAGATGAGGTGGTAAAAGGACATGGACAGTTACCCCAAGGGCTCCCAGGCACTCTCCTGGCCCAAGCCCCTGGGCCCACACTTAGCACTGTGTTTGCTCATTATTGGGCCTCATTAAATGCCCTAAGGGCATGGTTTTGCTGGGGTAGGGTGGGAGTCCTCAGCCCCTACCTCAATCCCCACAGGTGTTGCCTGCACAAGCAACAGGAGAGCAGGATCCTGGCAAAAGGGCGTGCTCTCTGCCCTCAGCCCCTTTCCACCAGGAGAGACCCTCCTCACCTCGCTCGGTTGGGTGGCCAGAGAGCCAGGGCTGTGGAGACACGTGGGCACTCTCCAATATGTCCTCCTTCTTCAGGCTCCCTGCAGTGCTGCCCTGGGGGTAGGAGCAGCTTTGGTGAGGGCTGAGCTAGCAGTGGGAGATCCTGAGCCAGCTCCTTCCTCTACCATGGACCCCATAGGCCAGCAGATCCCCTGCCTGGGTCTGGCAGTGTGTGGCACAGGGGACACTCTCTGGGACAAATGCAGGCAGTGTGCAAGCAGGGGAGCAGCTGATGGGTGAGGGGGGGATTTGAGGGTCCCACCTTATCCCCTGCGTGGGTGGCACAGGACAGGCTCACCTGCTGGTCCTCACTGCCTGGGGACTGTGTGTCACTGTCCTCTGCAGAGAGCAAGAAAGAACAGATGAACCCCTGCCAAACGGCAGGAACAGCCCCAGGGAAGACAGGGCTGTCCCGGGACACCCAGAGAGGAAGAGGAGCAGGGAGGAAGGGTAATGTCTGTGAGGCATGGGGCTTGTACAGGCATGGTTCAGGTATCAACCCCCCATGTGGCACAGGAGGAGGGACGGCAGGGACGTACCCGCATCACAGGCTCTGTCAGTCACGATCTGGTACACCTTGTAAGGCTCGGAGATGTCCAGCTGGCTCCGCTCGGGCACCTCCTGGAAGTCAGTGCTCTTGTTGAGGGCGCAGCGCAGCCGCGTCTTCCAGGTGGAGGGGTCGGCCTTGTCCGTCCCTTCGTGGTACTTCCCCTTGTAGACGGCCCAAGCCTGAGGGACAGAGGGTGCCCTGTGCTGTGGGGGCTGCCTCAGCCTGACCCCCGGCTCGGCTGTCCAAGGGGGTCCACCAGGGTAGGAGCCCACCGGGGTGGGGGCACGGTGGGGAGCCGGGGCTGGATGTCCCGGGGGACTGCGGGGAGCTGCGTGCTGCGGGCTCGCAGGGGAGCACACGGAGCTGGGCAACCGGGAGCCCCGGGAGCGTGCACGGAGCTGGGCGGTGTGTGCCAGGGGTGTGCATGGAGCCACGTCCTAGCACCGCGCACAGTCAGGTAATGGAGAGCCCTGGAGGTGCACATGGAGCTGGGCTGCACAGAGCTGGGTGAGCGACTCCGGAGTGCGCACGGAGCTGGGCAGTGGAGAACTCCGGGCAATGGGGAGCCCCGAGCAGTGGGGAGCCCCAGGAGTGCACACGGAGCCCGGGGACCAGTCCCAGGGCCGGGTGAGGACCGCGGGGAGCCCGGGGTACCTTGAAGAGCGCAGCATCCTCCTGCTGCCGGTAATCCTGCTTGGCCGCGTGCTTCCAGGGGATGCGGAAGAGCGTTCGCTGCCGGTTCTCCCAGCGCAGCCCCGGGTACCGGCCGCTGTCGATCTGCGCGATCAGCCACTCCTTCAGCCGCATGGGCGCCCCCGGCTCCGCCATCGCGGCCCGCCGGCGAAACCGAAAGCGGCTCCGGCTTTCACTTTCTCTTTCCTGGAGCACGCCGCCGGTTCTGGCTGCCCCAAAGCGGGGAGTGGGACGGGTCTTAATTTTTTTTCTCTGCTCCACTTTTCCCCACGCAGCAGCGTCAGACATCCGTGCCCAGGAAAAAGCGGTGTCGTAACTGAAGGTTACAGCAATGGGAAGAGCTGGAGCTGGTGCCTCCGGGAGGGATCCCCAAAAAAGGCATCCTCGAGGTTTCAGACCGTCACAATGTGTGCACTCATGTATACCTGTGGTGATTTTAGGCTCTTCCCGTTGTTCATTGGCTCCTGCGGAGGCTCGGGGTGATTGACCCCCACGCCGGGAAGTGCCCTTTGTTAGGCAAAGGGTGGGCGCCCATTCCCGGCTCTTGCCTGGGGCTCCAGCCTTTTCCTGCCGTGCAGAACACAAAGTGCGGCTCGCACTGGTAATTTACATACCGACATACCTGCCCCAGGTGTTTTTCTCAACACAGGCACCCTGCACTCGCGGGAGAGGGGCAGGCACATTTCATCCACGGGAGAGGGGAAAAGGCACCAGAAGGCACACGGAACTCTCCTGCATCCCTCCCAAATGCTTCCCCTAAAACTGTCAGGTCTCCCACATGCTCCCTGAAGAGGACAAGGGATCCTGCTACGTCCTCCCGTGGGACCAGCTGCTCACTCCATGGCTGTGGGGAGCTGCAGGGAGCTGCAGGGTTTCCAGGGTGGTGTGAACAGTCACATGTCCCTTTCTCTCAAATCTCTCCTCTGCTCTAATGCTCACGTCTGCCTCGTGGGGCTGTGGATGCTGAGCCGAACGGGAAACGGGTGGGAAGGGTGAAGGAGCTGTGGCAAGGGCTGCCGGGACCGGGGTGGGACACATCCTGCACCAGCTGCCCACTGGCCTCCAGCAGGGCATGGGCTGTGTCACTAGGCCACCCTGAGGTGACACTGGTATTGGTTCCTCCATCACTGCTGATGAGTCTCATGTTGCTGTAAAGGGAAACTCTGCTCCTCTGCCTGGCTGCTGCCCCCCAAGTCTCCTTTTGCAGTCCCCCAGGTCTCCTTTCCTGCTCTGAGTCGGAGAAAGTCACCTCTGGCTGAGAGGAGAAACGAAGTTCCTGAGAGCTACTGGGGCTGAAAATTCTTCAAATGAATAGTCAGTGGCAGAGAGCCCAGTCCTGGGTTTTCCCAGAGGATGTGAGGACAGGGCACAGCCACGTGGCACAGAGGGCACATGGGCCCACACAGAGTGCACAAGCGAGCCCCACTGGCAGGGGTTTTCTCTCCTTGTTGAACCTGTCCAGGACCCCTTTGTTGCACAGTGAAGCCCAGGCACCAGCTGTGCCCCTCATCTGGGCGGGCTGTGGGGCCACGTTCTGGGAAAAGGGCCTGGGAACTGACTGACAGAAAATCCACATCTCCCCTTTCTGCCTTGGGAAGCAGAGCCATGGCAAGGAGTCACTGCACAGCCTCCCAGTGGCTTGCACTGATTACATCCAAGGCCGGGAGATAATCGCAGCCGCCGGCTCGTTTGTCAGCCCCAGCCCGCCGGGATAAGTTTTATCGGCTGGCCGGGGATTTCATGTGGTGTGGCAGCCGCCTGGTGACGCAGGACCCGGGGGATCCAATTACCCGGGCATCAGCGGGGACGCTCAGGAGCCACATTCCCCACTGTATTCCTCACCGTGCTTCTCCCTTCCTAGGGAAGGTGAAGCTGCTTAACCCTTAAACTTTTCATGCCAAAATAAGCTTCAAAAGGGAGTCAAACATTAACTCGTAGCTAACCCTGCCCTTGCCCGGGTTTTTCCAAGCTGTGTAAACCAGATCTGCCAAAATAAATATATTTCGCTGTGCTGTGGAGCTGAGCTGGAGGGGCCATGGCCCTGTATGGTTTACAGTGGGAACAGGGGAATCTCTGGGTATAAACACCTTGGCATAAAGTGTCCCAATGTGAGAGGATGTAGTGGTGCATGGGGCACACATCCATCCCAGATGCATGGTCCTGGGCTGCAAGGATTCCACCCTGCTGGGTACTGGACAGGCCAAAGGGTGCTGGAGAGCCTGGCCTGGGGGCGAGGGAGTAGGCAGAGGAGCCTTGAAGGAACTGGAAGGAGAGTGGGATTCCATTGTGGATGGTGCAGGAGCAGTGAAGGATGATGCACCCCTGGTTATTCAGTTTGCTCAGTATCTACCCAGAGAGGTGGAGCTCCCAGTCTGCCTGGGTCACCCCACAGCAGCACTCAGCCCAGCAGGCAGGTTCTGGCAGCAGGAAGGAACACTGGTCTTGAAGCTTTGTCTCCTGAGGGATCCCTTCCCCATAGAAGGGGGGGGTGGGGGGTGGGGGGGGCAGGGATGAGTGGGACCCCAGAAACGTGCTCTGAGTCCCAGCAGGGACAATGCTGATGGCCCAGCTGGGCATCCCCAGAATTTTTACCACCTGGGACTCTGCTCCAGGAAAAGGTGTAAATGGGACAGTCTGGGGCTTGTGATACTCAGCTGGTGCCAGGCTCCCAGTACTCCCAGCAGCTGGAGGAGCCAGCAGACTCCTGCACCTGGGGCTCCAGGATCCAGTGAGTGGAGAGGCTACAGTGAAACAGGCTCCAGGTGAGCTCCCACCTGCTGCTCCCAGCCTCTCCTGGAACAGAGCTTGTCCACAGAGAGCCCTGCCCTAGCACTCACATTTCTGGCCTCTCTTGTCACCTTCCCACAAGGCAGCAGGGTGAGCCCTGTCCAGGCATGCCAGTGTCCCCAGCCCACTCCAGAGAGTGGCCAGCAGCAGCTCCAGACTGGTCCCATGCTGGGACCTTCCCCCTTGGCATCCCCGTTTCAACCTGGCCATCACAGGAGAGTCAGACCACAGAGAAGGGTATTTATTACTGGGGGACATATAAAGTCTTTAAGCAAAATGGCTTAAGGCTCTGCTCTAGTGAGATCTGGCCAGGTTAAATGCTTGGTTCCCACCTGTTACAGATTGTGCCCTGGGATAGGTGGGAATGGGGTGCAATGGATTCCTAAAGCTACAGTGCTTGCTCAGAGCTTGTGCTTGGCCAGTCTGGAGCTGGACCCTTGCCTGGGAGCCTGTGTGGTGGCATTACCTGCTGGCACACTGGTGTGTCCCTGCTCCGCAGCCACCTGGACGCTGGGAGCTTGTGCTGCTGGTGGGAAAACCGCTCTGAGGGGAGCACTGGCTCTCCCGTGCACCCTGAGGCCATGCAGTGGGTACCCAAGTGCTAAAGCTGCTGCTGGCAACAGTGGGTACCGGCCTGTGAAAGAAGAGACCCCCTCTGTGTTCTGCCCAAGCAGGAGCCTGCAGTGACCCAGGGGCAGAGATCTGTGTCCCCAGCACACCAGATGTGAAGATGAGCCCAGCATGTGCTGCAAAGCCCAACAGTGTCCATGAAACCTGCCCAGACAGAGGGTGGCACGTTCCCACCCCAGAAAAGAAGGAGCTGGGCTTTGTGCAGGTTCCTGCCAAGTGCTCCCTGTCCCACTGTGCTGCATCTCCTCCATCTCTCCCAGGCTGTTGGGTGATGCTCACTGCTCTCCCTTGGCTTGCGTCACTTCAGGCAAGCCGGGATGCAGGAGAACGTCCTCTTCACCCGCAGCAGGAAGGGACTTGTGCTTCTCATGTCTCTGGCTCTTGGGACCAGTCCTTGCACAGCTCCCTCTGTCCTGGATGTTCCTTCTCTCCCTACTGGCAGCAAGGCCTTTATTTCTTCCTCGTCATTGAAAGGGGATGTCCCATACCTCTGCTTCAGGTGCCTGCGGACCTGGGGAAGGAGCGAGAAGTAAAATATAGTGCTGGTTTACAAGGGCAGGTCCAAGCCTGCCAGCAAGGGGAGCAGGGAAGAAACTGAGTCCCCTTGGGGCTTGTCCTTGCTCTGAGGCCCATGGCAGGCTCAGCCATGGAGCAGGGCACAGGTGGCATAGGCTTGTCCCACCTTGCGGGCTGCGCTGCCGCTGAATTCAGACAGCTGCTGCCTGAAGCCGGGGTTGGGGTTGGCGACGGGCCGGATGGTTCGGATGGCATCCAGCACCTCCTGGCAGCTCAGCTCCGTGACAACCATGACGTAGGCAATGACCACAGTGGTACTGCGGGAGATGCCAGCGAGGCTGGCGAGGGAAAGTGCAGAAGGGCTGGTGTTAGTGGCACACAACCTGACCCCATGCTTGCCTCTTCCTCCACCCCTGTGCCTCAGATATTTCAGACATTTCTTCTTCTCCAAAGACTTGCTCTCCCAGAGGTCTGAGACCTTCCAAGGTCCTGGCCATCAGTGCCTATAAATACCCACTCCTCTACAGGGAATGGGAGCAGCAGCCACTGCCTGGCTGCCTGCCCCAAACCCTGCTCATTCCGCGCACTCAGCTGCAGCAAAATGCTGCCCCAGCTCCAGCACTGCCTGGATCCCGCTGGGTTTGAGTCACAAGCCACAGCCAAGGGTGGATCCTGGGTGGGTCCGTTGGCACAGAGCCCTCTGGCACAGGGTGGCTTTGATCAGGGGTTGCAGCTAAAGCGAGGGGCTGGGGGCTGTATCTGCTGAGCTGGGGGGACACAGCAGCAGGCACAGGGAAAGAAGCATTACCAGTGCACGAGGCAGTTCCCTCCATGCAGGCGACACTGATGGATAAAACTGATGCATTCCTTGAAGTGCCTCTTGCTAAAAGGAAAAATAAACCAGACAGAATAAGAACTTCAGGGGTGGAACAACATTTTTAGCTGCAGGCAGAACAGCCCTGTATGTTTGAGTTGTTTTAGGGGATCTGCCAGCCACTGCTGAGACCTGAGCAGCTCAGTGCTGTTTATTCCCAAGGAGAGGTGGATTTGCCAGCTCATTCTGTGTTGGGGACACAGAAGGGGACACTGTGCTGGGGATGCACGGGGTTGCCCTGTGACTTGCGTGACTCATGCTGGGACAGTGGGACGCTGACTGCTCGAATCTTCAGCCACGCCTCTGCCCTTGGCTGGCTCCATACCCTTTATGTGCTCTCCCCTCTCCAGACACTTCCTGGGGGGATGCTTGCTGCCCCTCTCCATGGGTGCTGCATGGTGACTGCTCCTCACCCCAGGGCTCATACCCTCAGCAGTGAGTGAACTGGGGTGCTGTCGGAGTCCAGGGGTGGTCCCCTGCACTGTGGCATCACATCTCCAGCCTGTGGGTCATTGTGCTTGAGGAGCTGGAGGGAGTTGGAGCACATGGAGGGCTTGAGAAGCTGTGAGCCCTCACCTCTGGTCACCCTCCTGCCTCCCTGCATGTCCCCAGCATACTCACATGTTGGCTTCAGGGGTGTCAGGCAGGGGGATGCGGAGGTAGGTAATGTCCTGGAAGACAGAACAGGAAGAGGAGAAGCTCAGGCACTGCAGCCAGGGTGTCACACATGGTCAGAGTGGGGCTGGCAGCATCTTTGCTCCTTGCCCACAGCTGCCTACAGAGTTTTGCTTCTCCCACACAGCATCCCCCCTGCATGGGGATGGGGCCACACTCTTCCTGGGGTGAAGGGCAGAGCAAGGGGACACCAACAACTCGTGGGAGGGGATGGGAAACGAGGAGTCTGGAGAGCTGGAAACTGTTTCCTGTCAGTGTTCAAGGCCGGGTTATAGTCACAAGACAGCAAATTTCCCATGCCGGGGGGCCACCCAGCTCCTCTGGGATCAGTGACCAGGGAGAGCTGTACGTGCCATGGGATGCTCAGAGGGGAAAGGAAGATGCAGCATGGAAGGAGCTGCAGGAATCTACAGGGTGACATCTGGTGCAGGACCCTACCTTTAGCAAGGGCTGGGGGGATTCATGGATTGAAACAATGTGGGTGATCTTGTTCCGGCTTAGCTGCTCCAAGTCTTTGGCATCTGAAGAATAAAACCAGACATCAACATGTATTCATTTCCCGCCCCTCTCTTCCCACAGTGCTCCCACCTTGCTTCTACAGCCAGCCAGCACACAGAGCCTTGCTCCAGCAGATCGACTGCATCCCACCCCCACATGCAGCAGTGCAGACATAGGCAAACATGGAAACCTGGAATGCCAATCCCATGATCCCAAACCAGGGGCCTCTCCCTGATCCCTTCTCCTTGCTTCTCATGCTGGTTGAACCATTCACACCTGCACAGAAACACTCTAGGTAAGCACATAGTGTCCCTCCTGCCTGTACTTGTCCCCACTCTGGGAGGAGACATGTGCCCTGCCCACACCTCCTTGAGCAGACACACACATAGCACTGGCACTTGCTGCAGCCTGAGAGAACTGCTTTATCTTGTGAATTGTGGAAGTGGAGCTGCAGCAATTTATATCAACTCTGATTTTCTGTAGAAAATACCTGAACAGTGACTTGCTGCTCTCTGGTCTGTTCTCTCTGCAGCTGTGTGGACAGAAATGGGGTGTCCTTGGCTGTTTGGGGAAATGCCCTGCCTCTCACTAATCCTTCAGCATTCTGGATGTGATCCTGGCCTCTGGTCCAGCACAGCAGTTGTTGCACAGGGAGGGGAGTGTGCTTGTCTTGCTGAGCAGCTTCCAAGTATCTCCCTTTCATGCCACAACCAGCAGATGCAGCAAGCGCAGCCAGGGAGGAGGGGAAACATTTCCCCATCTCATTCTTTTGGGTTTCTAAACTTTCACGTGGTGTAAAACCTTGGCTCAGGAATCTAGCCCGGGATGTGCTAGTGGCATGATGTGAATTTAAACAGGAGTGAATCTCAAGGGAGATGCTCTGCAGGGAAGCTGCACTCTATGTGGGGAGGGAGATGGGGACCTTGTGGGGACTCACACACCTGCCACCTTCCCATCCACCTTGGCAGGCAGTGACAGCAAGTGGTGACACTGGAATCAAGGCTTAGCAGGGCTGGAAAAGCTTCCAATTACAGGAAACGTCTCTGTGAGCTTAATGTTGCAGGCCTAGAATCTTGTCACCCTGGATTGCCTGGCAGAGTGATGAGGAGTGTTTGGATGGTATCAGACCTGGGCCCCACAGCAGAGGCTGCTCACAGGAACCCCCCTGATGAACCTGGCAGCTGGGTGCCCTCCTCCCTCTGCTCCCAGCAAGCCACAGACCCCCATGGCCAACCTGAAGTGCTCCATGGGGCACAGGGAGAACAGGGCTGCCACTCCAGTGACATTTCCTTAGCAATTCACACCAGTAGTTTTAAACTTCTGCAGTGCTTATAGCAGGAATCAAGCTGGTAAAGGAGCCATCAGGGAGGCAGGAGTACTCATAAATGCTGGTTTGTCAGGGCAAATGCCAACACTTGGTCATTAACTGTCCCCCGACAATGAAAACGCCTTAAAACAGTGACTTGGTGTGAGAAGGGGTGACTCTGCCTCTGGGAAATTCCCTCCTGAGGGTGGGCAGACCCCTCTGGCCTCTTCTACAGCTGCAAAACTGGGGAGCATTATCCTGAAGTGCCCCAGTCCTGCTTCCTTGCACCCGTGTGGCACCACCAGCTCCTCTGCTGGCACAGGATCCATATTTCCTCCTTGGCTCCTTTCCCCCATGCATCCCAAGAGCTCAGGGCAGCTTTTAAATAAGGAAACTATGCAAAGGCAGGGGTCTCTGCCTTGCCTTTCCCACAGTGTCTTCACTGCCACTACTGCGAACCCAAACTGTGTGACAGAGCAGAGCAGGCCATGGGTGCAGGCAGGGTGGTGGGTGTAGGGAGGATGTCAGGCAGCATTTGCAGGCAGGGGGACACCAGCTCAAGCAAGCCCCACTGTCCAGCTGGAGAACATCTCTGCAGCAGCTGGGTTCCACTTACCAACGAAGTTCCCAAGGTAGAGGCCAGGAAGGATCTGTGGGACACAAGGGGAAGTGGCAGTGTGAGCAGTGTCCTTGTCTGTGGTACCCACTGTGCTGGGACCCACACTGGGAAGCAGTGACCTTGGCTGGAGGGCCAAAGTTCTGGCACTGACATGACCAGCACCAGCCTTGGGGCAGGAACGGTGCCAGGGCAGCGGGACCTGTGCATTCCCAGGGCTGCCACTGCCCTGGCATCCAGGATGTGAGGCTGGATGTAGCCCTGGCACCTGCAACCACCTGGCACTGCACTCTCATGGGTGCTGGGAGCCAGACATGGCTTTTTTATTGCTCCTCTTGTTCATCATCAATTAGTCCTCCGCTGGGGTTTGTTACCTGAGCTCTGCAAGCTGCATACACCTTTGTACAGCCTTGGACTACACCCGTGACCTATGGAAGGCTTGCTGCTCGAGGGATGGGAAAGCAACAGGCACAGAGAAGCTTGCAGGGGATGTAGCTGTCCCCCTCTCAGCCCTGAGCTCCACTCCCCTCACTCTGCACTGCAGGAAGCCCATTTCTTACAGCCCAGGCACAGATTGCTTTGGACACCATGCTTTCAGCTCATTTCCCCTGGGAAATTCCACTTCTCATGATGAAAAGATAATTACTTGACAAGGCCTCTGTTAACAGCACTGCAGATGCAGAAGCCGGACACCTTGCAAACCTTGTCAGCCAGAGCTATTTTATATTCTCCCTCACTCCCAGCCTGGGCAGTGAGTTCAATCCTGTATCCAGCCAGTTCTCTGCCAGTTTCTCCCTGCAGCAATATTTGGTGGCCAGGGCAGGTGGAGGTGATTTTCACCAGCACAGCTGGACTCAGACTTGCCTCACTGCTCCCATTTGGAAACGTTTCTCCCAATTGAACAGCTTAAAGAAGGAGGGGGGTGTTGTGATTCCTGCGATTTTAGATCAATTTCCTATCGACGGGGTGCCTTTAACTCGCAGCTGCGGCACTGAGAGGAGCGAGTGGGAGAGCGCCAGTTAGCAAGGGCAGCTCCCAAGGGCAGGACACTGAACCATGAATAAACAGCATGTGCCTGTCCCCGGCACCCTGCTGACCCGCTCTTCAGAGGAGAAAACGGGGCAGCACATAAATAAAATAGTGCCCATCCCCTCTGCTCCGTGATGCCTAGCCCCACGCACAGCCCAGCCCCGCCGAGCAGGGGGTGCGGGACCACCAAGCTCGGGGTCATACAGAGCTCACAGCGTGTGCTTGGTGCTGCTTCCTTGGGATTAAAGGTGTTGGGAAAAGTTCCCCCCTTCCTTGAAGGAACTCGCTGGGACCCCTGCCCTCCACCCCCCTCCCCAGGCAGCTGTCAGCTGTCCCAGCGCAGTGTCCCTGCCTGTTTCACCTCCGGTGTTGCTCTGCCGGCAGATAAACAAACAAAGAGCCGAGCCCTGTGCCGGACACGGTGCCGGCAGGTGAAACGCGGCTTGGCACGGCAGAGGCAGCCGCCAGGTAAGGAACTCTCAGCTCCGGCAGCGGACGAGCCGCCCGGGCATGGCCGAACTGCAGAGCAGCCGCCCCAGCGCTGTTACCTGGCTCATGCCGTTCCCCATGGCCGACGGCGGGCGCCGGGGGTGGGGACGGGGCGCGGGTGTCCTTGTCCCCAATGCTGCCGTCCTCCCCGTCCCCGGGAGCAGCTGCCGTCCCCGCTGCCTGGTCGGGTTCCCGTCATGAAGAGCTTGGCCCTCCCGTGATCGCTGCTCGTTCCCAGCGCGGCGAGGCCGGGCCGGTGGCTGTGCCGGGGCAGAGGGGACCGCGGCCGCCGTCCTCCACGGCTCCTGCCGAGGCCCTTCCCCGGCTGCTCCGGCGCTGCCGCGCACCGGCTGCTGCCTGGCCGGGAGCAGACAAAGGAGGAGAAACTCCCCCCCTGCGCCGTGGCGTGGGAGCACGGGGCCGCGCTGGCTGCTGCCTGTCGCCGCTGCCCGCGGCCGCACAAGGCTGCACTGTTGGGAGAAGAACAAAACCGTTGTCCTGCTCCATCAAGGAAGGTCTGTGCGGCCACGCGGCGAAGCGCCCGGCAGTATGCCCACCCCTGCCCACGCCATGCCCACCCCTGCATGCACCATACCTATCCCTGCCCTGCCCGCAGCGTGCCCACCCCTGCTCGCACTGTGCCCTCCCCGGCCTGCACCACACCTCCCCCTGCCCTGCCCGCGCCCACCGGCAGCCAGGTGCCGCAGGATCCCTGCCCTGCCGGAGGGGCTGCAAGGGTGTACAGGGCACGCCGAAGGACGGGCAGAGGAGCAGGGCTGAGGGGTTCCCCACCACTGCCTGTGGCCGCCAGCCCGCAGGGCGGGCCAGGCCGGGGGTGCCGGGGCAGGGGGGATCCGGCCGGGGCTGAGGGGCACTGTGGGGGTGCGGGTGCCGAGAGCGCCCCCTGGCGCGCAGCCGCGCGGTTGCCATGGGGACGGCCGCGGGCTCCCGGGCCCTCAAAGGCGGGCGGCGGGCGGGGGTCGCGGCCCGGCTCAGAGCGGAGCCCGGAGGGTTCACGGTGGGCTCCCGGCAGGTTCCCGGCTCTGTATCCCAACTCCTGCACATCCCCGGGGCAGCATGTTAAGCCCTGTAAGCTCCGTGTGCGGGTGAGTGCAAGGATAGCCCACCCTTCCCAAGCCTCCCGCCGTGTATGGGGAGTATGGTTGGTATCTATGGGCAGGTTTAGATGCTACAGGTATAATAGAATTAATTAGGTTGGAAAAGACTTCTGAGATCATGGAGTCCAACCTATGACTGAACACTGCCTTGTCAAGCAGACCAAAGGCTTGCACTTTGCAACACTGGGTGCTATTCCAGTCTTTCCTTAACCACCTCCAGGGACGGTGACTCCACCACCTCCCTGGGCAGCCCATTCCAATGTATAAACACCGACAGCACTGTCCTCTCCTGGGCAATGTCCCTGCAGCACAGTGGCTGAGCGGGATGTGATCCCACTGGGAGCCTTAGCCCTCACCAGGCGTGGCATTTGAGCAGCCTGGTCTAGTGGAAGGTGTGCCTGCCCATGGAAAGGGAGTGGAATGGGATGAACTTTTAAGGTCCCTCCCAACCCAAACCAGTCTGTGACTCTGTGGAGGGTGGTTTGTGACACTGGGTTGACCAGCAATGATTCGAGAGTGCTGTGGCTGAGCTGCTGCAGGGTCACTGTGGGCAGCTGCCTGCCCTGGAGAGAGGGATGCTGGCTGCACAGGAAAGCTGCAGCAGGAATGGTGGAACATGGGTTTTAAGACTTGCTCTGTTCTAGCTCCCAGTGTTCATGCAGAGAGATAGAAAATTGAAATTGATCCACTTCCTCCACAAAGAAAAAGCAGTTCTCAGTGGTATCCATATTTGTTTATTTTTGCTCTCAGAATATGTGTTGCAGTTGATCCCCAGAAGCATCTCAAGGGCAATTAAAGTGAGTCAAACTGTGGGAGCATTTGTTGTGCTGAATCTTGTATTTCTCTTTGTACTCAGCTGAGTCAGAACAGCTGCTTAGCAAAGGATCTGAAGAAGTTTTGGAAGCAGTTAGAAAGGGAAACGGGAAAGCCTGAGGCAAGAAAATGTGCCTTTATTCTGAAGACCCTCAAAATGCCCTCAGAGTACTATTTGTTTGTGGAAGAATTTTGCAAGAACCCTGGCATCACTTGGGTTACGAAACTGGTAAGTGTGTGCTCTCCCAAGGACAGTGAGAGAAGAATGGATGCCTTCGTTCTTCAGAGGGAGAGGAAAACATGCAGGAAACCCGCAGGAAGAATTGGGCAGAGCAAGGTAACATGGAGCAGCAGTGCCCCTGGCCAGGTTCCTGATCAACATGTACCACCAAAACACTGCTTCTTGTGTAAGAGTTTATTGCAGCAGCCAAAAGTCAGCTCAGTTTATTTGTAGAGCCAAAGTTAACTCAGTGGTGAAGGTATAAAGTGCAGAGCTCTGTGTGGAGGAACAGACTGTGCTCCCAGGGGTCCTGGCTGTGGGGTTATGGCTGAGTTCATGCTCAGAAATCTTTCAGTTCAGCTGCAGGTGTGCAAGAAGTTGGAGGTGTGTGCAGGACAGGTGGCTAATTGGGCTTCTGGTTAAGGAGCATTAGGGCAGCCCCCAAAGACGGAGCTGTGGAAACATCTGTTTGGATTTAGGGAAATCCCATTGTGTTAGATGAGACTGTGGAAAGATTACGGGAGCCCAGAATGGTTTGGGTTGGAGGGGATCTTAAAGTTCATCTCATTCTGTCCTCCTGCCATGGGCAGAGACAGCTTCCACTAGACCAGGTTGCTCAAAGCCCAGTCCAGTCTGGCCTTGAACACTTCCAGGAAGGGATATCCATTACCAGCCTGGAGCACAGGCTGGGGTGGATTTGGTTGGCATGAACTTCTCTCGGCCCTGCAGGTAGAGAAGGGCAGCCTTATGCTCTGAGTCATGTTTGACCCCCCAAACCTGGAGGAGTGCTGAACACCACAGCTTCCACTTCAGCCAGTGATCTGGGGATTAGGGAAAAATTGTGTTTCCTTTAGAAATTCTAACAATATCATGTGACCCTGAGAAATGCCTTGCCCATGCCAGAAGATTCAAGCCATTTAACATCCTAAGTGTTGTGCTGTGGAGCATAATTAAAAACACCCCTGCGAGTGAGCAGTCCCTCTGTTTTGTGCAGCAGGTCTGGTGAGGAGGCTGGGACAGGAGGATTTGTCTTACCCTTGTGAGAAGTGACTGGGAGGTAATTATGCAAACTAACTCGTGAATTACAACCAGGAGGATAGCAGCTAGTGATTATCTAACTCTACAAATGGGAAATGTTAATTGGCAACAAAACCCTTACATTAAGCTGATCTTATGCCCCACAACCTCAATTAGCATGGTAAATAACCAGAACACAGTAAATAAGGGTATATGAAAAGGCTGTGATTACTGAAATTAAACCAACAACTTAAATAGATTGTGGCTGACCTCAAAACTTGCAGGCAAGTAAAAATAAACTCCATGGAACTCCTTCTGTTGGTCAGTGTTCTGGAGCAGCCCCATGTTTGACGTCCTGGGTTGCCCACTCCCACACTCACGAGGCAGTAGTGGGTCAGGATGTGCCCAGTGCCACATCCTGGGACTGGAGGAAGCCAGACCTGGGCAGCAGTGTGGGAGCTGTGCTCCTTGGGTGCCTTATCTGAGCCACTCCTCACCCTCTCTTATGCAATGTGCAGCCTAGGCTTTCTTCAGGATTTTTCTGCTCATTTGCCTTAGCTCCCCAACACCTTTTTTGTCTTTCCTGTTTAATTAAGTTCTTCTGTAACACACACAAATTTAAAATGGGACTTAAAATTCCCAACAACATATGTTGCGTTACATATATTTCTGGAAGCGTGTGACAGAGTTTGTTTATTTGGTGCTGTGGGAGTTCCCCATAGGCTGCCTGTTCTGCCTTTCCTCCAGGAATCCTCCAAACACAAACATGAGGGGGTTTTTGTTGAATCTCCCTGCCCCCATAACCTTAAATAAACATGTTTGTACACGAGCAGCTGATGAATCAGGTTATGCAGGTCTTCTGCACTGAAGTTCTGGAAAACTGCAGGAAATGCTAACGTTAAAGCCACTAAGTCTGCTCTTCCATCTGTAGGTTGGCAAGTCACAAGGTGGGGGAATGTTCTTGAAAACTGAAATGTATAATTGATTGAAGGAAGGTGAGAATGACTGTCTTTTCTTTGGGAATATCCAACAGGCATTTTGTTATTTTGCTCTTTTTTCATCCTCTCCTTCTGCCAGTGCTTGGTCTGTTTTCTCATGTTGCCCTCCTGCCATATTCCTTCACCATTCTCCAGCGTAACAATGAAGTGTTTTACAGTGTATTTTCCCAAATGGTTGGATACTTTCTTTGGGATCTGATTTTTTACACTTTGTGTGCATATTTATATATAAAGTTCCAATCTCAGGTACATCTAACACTAGGCAGCAACTGGGTTATATTATCATATATGTATATATGATATACACATGTTTTGTAATATATTTCTACTATACATTCTTCAGGTGGTCCTGCACAGGGCCAGGAGTTGGACTTAGATCCTTGTAGGTCCCTTTCAACTCAGGATTTTCTAAGATTCCAGCAGGGTAAGAAAAGCACTGTGCAGTTCTACTGCTTGGTATTAGATGCATCAGATGAACCTTGTCACTTCCAACTCCTGCAAACACCTACAGGACTCAGCTGGCCCATCACTGCTGCTGTCACCCTGTCTCACTCCAGTCCTTTTCCATTGGAAAACTGGTGTCACCAGATCACTGGAAATGGCAGTTTGACAAATCAGCTCGGAACAAAGCTGAAATGTCACTCCTGGTTTTACTGTTAGTGGTTGAATTTTGGCAGCCTTTCTTCTTCCTTGGGCTCACAGAATGTAAGGACAGGGTGATTCACGGCAGAGAACTATTTGATTTTCAACGTGTCACACTTGCTGCTGTATTGAGTTTGATAGCTTTCATTTGATTAACACATCTTCCCAAAAGGTATGCCAGCTCAATTTGATGGTTTAGGAGACAGGAAAATCTATCAGTTCTCTCTGTGAAAGTTCAGCAGAGTTCACACTCGCTCTAAATGATCAAAAGCCTTTCCAGAGTGCAGGTGCAGCAGGCTGCCTTGGGGGAGGGTGCACTGAGGTTTGGAGACATGGTGACATGAAGATCTTGTTCCAAGCTCCCTGCCACGGGCAGGGACATCTTCCACTAGAGCACGTTGCTCCAAACCCCATCTAACCTGGCCTTGAGCACTTCCAGGGATGGGTGTTACCACCCACCTCTGAGTCATAACTGAGGTCCTTGTTAATAGATCCCTTGGGATGAATTAGAGTGAAATGACACTGAATGACGAATGTACGTGTATGAGGCAGGTTTTGTTTTAAAACAATTTCAAAGAAAAGGAAGCATACAGTTGTTTTGAATATTTCCTATAAAAATATGAAAATAAAACAAAGTGAAAACACAAGAGAAAGAAAGAACAATAAAAGATAGGGGAGAGGAAAAATATCCCCACCCATGGATCCAGTGATGAGATTTGGTCATCGCGGTTTCCATGTCCGTGGTCTGCATGATGGTCACAGGCTTCATCCATTAGGAGCCCACACACAACAAAGACTTCCATGGGTTATACTGTTCAGTCTTGGGGGAAATGCCTCGATACCTCCCTTGGAGGGGAGGCTTACACTGTCACATGCAGCTGTGCCTTATCAGGAGGAAGGAGATTGGCAAGACAAAAAACATTAGCCTACCTCTGCAGGATCTGCTTCTTATCTGCCTTTTCCCTTATCTGGTGCAATAACGCTTTGTCGAAGTGGGTTATCTGGGAAAAAGTAGATCCAAGGCTCAAACAAGTTATCTAAGCAAACTTTGGTTTATCACAACGGGGCATTCACAGCTTCTCTGGGCAACTTGTGCCAATGACTCACCTTAACAGTACAGCACTAGCTCAGGGCAGTTGTTCTTTCCTTTTCCATTGTTGATTACTTCTGATTTTTACTATTTTTGGTCAGATAACATCATGCAGTGTTGGATTTCAGCTCAGGAGGCTGAAAACTGGGAAAATAGTTAGGGGGAGACAGGGAAAATAATTAATTGTCGCTGGGGCACAGAGGACTGTCAGAGTGACAATTGCATATTTGCTTGTTCAGTGTCTGTTTGTCTTGGATCTTTATCTCTGTTTCAGCCCAGATGTTCCTCTCACAAACGTGGCAGCACAAAAACCTACACCTGGCTGATCCTGGCCAGGGAGGGGGACATGCTGCCTGCAGGCTGTTCCTGGCTGCTTGCTGGGGGATCTCTGGCAGGTGAGCTGACCTCACCCTGCCAGCTGCCACGTGTGCTGTAGCCACTTCACTGTGCTGCTTCTTCTCCTGACACACAGCCAGGTGATTTCCTTGGTGGCAGCTTTAGGCATGAGGCTGGGCCAGCCTTTAATGTTGCTTTGTGCATCTATAAGGTGGATATTTTTTACTTTAAACTCAATAATGTTCTGGGTAGTGCACTCCTGAGTGGTAGATGTAGCTTAGCCCTTCTCTTCTGAGACCTCAGAGGGACAGCAAGGCTGGCATTGCTGCACACTGCTGTTACTGTTAAACTGCCTCTCTCAAGAGGTGGCAGCTGAGGGAGAGAGAGAGAGGGAGGACAGAAGGAAAAAAAATAGGTTGTCAGATTCCTCATGAACCTGAGAATGGTGCTGGAGCATAATGGGGGGTAGTGTTGAGCCCATTTTATGGGCTGCTCCCTTCTATAAATCTCTCTTGTCAGTAGGGAGAGTTTTTGCAGTACCCTGATAGCAGAGAGGATGTCGATTGCTGCTGGGGAACTTCTGATGGAGACCTGGGGACTGTTTTATCCTGTAGGTGCATAGCAGTTAAGCCTGGAGAATTTAACTGCTGAGTGCGGTTGGTGGCCCCAACCTTCTGGTCTCTGGCCTTTTACTCAGAATTCTTGCTGGGCTGTGGAGATTATGACTGAAAACAAATCACATTGACTAAATGTGTCATCATCTGTTGGGAATGACTTTGTGTAATTGTTTGGATGTCTTGGGCTGCAAGTGGGTGATCAAGCAACTTGGACAGTGCTGGACTCCCAAGTGTGGGGCAGGGCCCGTGGAGGTTCTTGTGAATATGGACAAGCACTTTCATCCAGTGTTCAGAAGGGGATTAGCAGTGACAAATGCTACTTTGAGCTCCTGGGCTGTGACATCCCAACGCATCGGGATCTGAAACCCTCAATGTGTTATTAAGCAGACAAAGGATTATAGTGCCAGGTCAGCTGCTGGCCCTGGGACAGGGGTGTCTTGTGATGCTTTCACACCTTGCAGGTTGGGGTTTGCAGGCTGAGTGAGCTGGTGTGGTGCAGCAAGTGAGATGTACAGCTGTGTGAACTGGTTACATGAAGGAAGCTGCCACCTGGAAGGATATAGCTGCTTTTAATGAGTATCAGACTTCAGCTGAGTGCAGCACCATATAACTCTGTCAGATCTCTAGCCCTGTGTTGTGAAACCCTGCCAACTTGGCTATTTCTGGAAGATGTTCCCCTCTAAGTACCAGCAAATCACAAGTATCAGAGCACTTGCCAGAGATGGAGGGTTATGATCATCTCTCCTGCTTATGTGTCCCACAGCAGTGCCCCATCAGCACCAATAAACTTCCCCCAGAGTGGTTTGGCTGCCAGCAATGAACATCACCAGGTCCATGGTGCACTGAGATGCAGGCCAGGAACTCAGGGTACTTAACAACAAAAAGCCCCTTTAAAATAGAATTTAACACCCTTGGTTTTGTTTGTTTTTTGACACAGGTTTTCTCCCTGGTTAAGTGAAAGATATTTATCATGAAATTCAGCTGAAATTCTCAGAAATTTATCTGCTACATTCACAACCCAAGTATTGCAACAGCAGGAACCCGAGAATGCAACTGATTTGTCATTACAAGAGTTGAGAGAAACAGAAACAGCAAATAGCACTACAAAAATGACAAGCAAAAATACAATTATTATTCTTTCAGTCTTAGTCATGTAAAGAGCAAGCAGAACCATAGGTAAGGCAATTTCCCTTAGATGTGACTTATGTTGATGGTGCTCACCTATGAAATGCCTCTAATTTAACTCTTCCTTCTAACAAGACATGGTCACTGGTATTACTTATTACAGCACAGTGTGCTGTCAGCTTCAGCCTAATATTTCACGTGGTGCCACTGGGGACAGTTTTATTTCAAATGAACAAATAAATTCAGCTCATTTCTGGTCTGGGATAGCTCTAATGTGCACAGTCTACTCTGTTCACAGCCTCAAACAAAATTACTGCTAAGGCAGCCTGCAGGTAAAGGGCCAGAGTAACTTCAGTTAGTCAGGAAAGAAATGAATTGGAATGAAAGTCCTCGATGTCATCACAGTGCTGCTGGGCTCTCAGAGAGATATCTGAACACTCTGCTGGGAACCTGTTCCCTGCAGACACCCACATCAGCAATTAAAAAGGGTTAATGCTCATTCTGTGAATCTTCCTCAGCACTTACTGCTTCAGCATGACTTTATTTTTCACTTTTCTTTCTGGAAGCCAAAGGGATTTTTTTTTTTTTCTTTAGTATCATCAAGAACAGGAATAGAAACTTTGCAATAGGCTCAGAATGTTCTTTGGCTCAGCACATGGGAAAGAGATTTAGGGTTGGATTTCCTATTGCTTCACACTCACTCCTGCCTGCTAGCAGGGTAATGATTTTGTGGGCAGGCATTTTTCTTAATGAGCCATTGGCAAAACTGCCTATTTCTCCCTAATTTACTATTATATCTCCTCAGCTGGGTTCTGGAGGTAAACACTTCACCTTCCCGCACTGTCAGCTGCCAGGGAGACTCTGAACTCAAGTTCATCTTCTGAAACACTCACTTTGCATTGTGAACAGGGAGAGCAGGGGGGTGAAGATGTTTATCACTTTCTGAGGGATTTTATTACAGTGTTTGGGATGGATGGTCTGGTTCTATGATTTTCTTGGCAACTGATCATAATCCTCTAACCTTCAGAGTGATTAAATGATGAATATCCAGAAGTAGAGCAAAGTAAGGAAGCATGTTGCCCCTTCAGAGTGGGAAAACAAGGCAGCATGGGGCTGCCAAGGGACTGGAGCCCGTGTTGGAGCCAGGACTTGCACAAGAGCTCTCTGTCAGAGGTCCTTGTGCACTGTGCCTCCCACTCGTGCTGCTGCTGGAGAGCTCTGTTCCCAGCAGCTGGTCCTGCAGCATTTTGTCATTGACTACACAACTGCGCTAACCCCAGATATTAATAGCAGAGAGATGTCCCCTGCTTTCAGCTGTTCAGCTGTGTCCCTGGATGTCTGGGAGCTGATTCCTGCATGCAGCTGGGGCATTGTCATTGCTCAGGTACTTCAGCCCATGAGTTTGATGCCGTAGGCTGACAGGGAAGGAGCAGCATGGTGGAGGCTTTGACCTGGTCTGGAATGACAGGCCTGTCAGCAGAGGGGGAGATCTGGGTGTTCTGGTGAATGAGAACATCATGGCAGACACGTTTAGGTGCAGAATTCATCCAGTGCTGGCAGCGTCCTGCTCAGTCCTGAAGCTGTTGGCACAGGAGAGGAACGCACATCTTCACTGGGGAACAAGAATGGATGTGTGAGCTCTTCTGGAATTAGCAGACTGAAAGGACCAAATGTTTTCCAAAAATGACTCTCTGCAGTTGCTGTGGTGACTGTTTATTGGGCACTTTCCTGAAGCTAGTTGTGTATTTTACTGATGGGAAGCAGTACTTGGATTCTCCATACTTGGAGAAGCTGACACACACTGTACCTTTTGCCGTGCACACCTCAGTGTGTCTAGCACCATCTCTGGCTGTGGATTCTAACTAACAACACATGAGTAGAGCCTCACCTGAAAGTGAAACATCACCTCACCTCTGCAGGCAGGAAGAGGAAGGTGCTGTGTAACTTGCCTGGTAATGTTTTTATTGTGGCTGCTGTGTCCTAGGAAGAAACAAATGAAGCAGCTTTTCAGGAATCTCGTGTGGTGCTGATCCCAAGCTTGGGGTGGGAGGCACCCTCATGGATGAAGTTCACTCTCCCCTCGTGTTGGGCAGCAGCAGCTCTCACTTCTCTCTGGACACCACTGGCTCAGCATAAGGCACTGGCTGCCTTGCTTCTGAGAGTTTCCCAGTTTGGAAGCTGCAGTGGGCTGGAATGAGGTATTTTAGCTGACACAGGGATGCCTGGCTGCTCAGCTGGCCCTCTGCACTGCAGAGCTTAGTTCTGTTCCATGTAAGAAAACAAAGGGGCTAAACACATTGTGCACAGGAAAGCAAAGCTTTTAGGGCAGGCAGGCACCTGATCTTCCTCCTGCTACTACTATGGAAACATATCAGAGCAGAAAACCTGTTGCCATGAGACTATAAAAATAACCCTGCCATCACATTACAGAGACACAGACTGGCTGCACCACATGGGTTATGTAAGAGCAGCTCCAACACTGGGATGTGGCACTGGGAGCTGCCTTCTGCTCTCAGGAGACAGGCAAGCTTCTGAAAAAGCTGCAGGCAAGACAGCTCAGGTAGTAAGTCTGTTATTTTTAGTCTGTGTGAAATGTAAGCTTGAAGTGGACAGAGACACATTTAGGGTAGGTAGTGTCAGCAGTAGAATTTTAAAAGTTAGACCAAACAATGGTAGTTGGGTTTTTTGGTTTAAATAAATCACACCTTGGTTTTAAGGAGTCAGATACAGGGTATTTTTCTGAACTCTGTGTAATTTGAAGTGTGTTTAGAACTGGTCAGGGCAGGAGAAGGCCTTGCTAAGTTGGAAGGTGGTCAGGGAGCGAGGAAAATGGTGGTGCTGTGTCTGACATTGTCAAACAATGGGAAAAAGGAAAGAGAGCAAGGGACCAGGCCCAGGAACCAGGCCCAGCTCTGCTGCTCATGCAAGATTTGGCAGAACAGGTGAGCAGCCTCAGGGCTGGAAAAAGGACAACAGCCATATTTACAGTTCTGAAACTCTATCCAGAAGTATCTCTACAGAAGGTCAAAAAATTAAGGGCTTGGCTGGACCCAGACACTTCCCTGTACGCAGAAAAAAACCTCTAACTAATGTAGTCATGTACTAATTATCACTGATTTTTTAAAAATCTTATGCTCTTGACCAAATTAAGCACTTGGGGGAGCACATTCAGAGCGGGGAGTGCAGAAAACAGCAAATTTTAAAACCTTTGCAGAAATTACTACAGGTTACATCAATTTTTCTTTTGCTACAAGACAAACTCAGTGACTATTCCTTCTGAGCCCTCCTGAGGCTGCTTTTTTAAATATACCCAAGTTTTATCTCTTCATCCAGTCCTGAAAGCCTCACTTCTGTCATCTCTTGCCTTCCAATAGTGGAACATGTTTTCCCAGCAAGACTAAAAGGTTGCTGCCTCCTCCTGCTCCTCCCTACACATCCTTAGAGATTCCTGACGTGCCTCAGATGTACAGCTTTGCTTTGTTTGAATGCCATGGGCGTGCACAACTCCTCTTCTGTGCTTCAGGCATGTGGAGGATTCCCAATCCCTCCCACTCCTGTTCCCAACGTGACAAAGGAGCAGCTCTGAAGCCAAACCCCAGAAGGGTTCACATAAACCCCCAACAAGGAACATGCACATGGAGTCAGGGATGTCCTACTGCTCTGATTTTAATGATCCCACTCCCACCCCAGCCGTGGAAGTGCCCAGTGCTGTGCCCAGTGCTCTGCCAGCACAGAGCAGGAAAGGGTTTGTGGTCCAAAGAAACTGCAGAGTTGTAGCTGAGGAGCCAAATGATTCCCAGAGCCCTCACCTGAGTGGGCTCTGGACACACCAATGTCCTGCAAATCCCAAGGACTGTGGCTGTTGAAACAGGAGCCCACAGTGACAGCCAAACACGCTGTGACAATGGCACGGCCACCTCAGCCCTCCAGGATGCGGTTGATGAGCTTCATTTCCTCGGCAGACATGGGATTCAGGTTAAACCCCTTCAGCTCAGGTTTGCCTGAGAAAACACATTGAAAAAAATCACGATTTTGTCACCAAAGTGAAGCAGTCCATGGCAAACTCGGGAGGGGCTGTGGGGAGGGCAGGGACAGCCCTGGAAGCTGAAGTGGGGTCACCCTAGCACAGTGTCAGAGGGGGTTCAGGGTGGGTGACAGCCCCACACAGACACAGACAACGCTGCTGGGGCAGGGGGGAACTGCAAAAACAGTGGAAAAGGGACTGCAGGAACACATGGAACTAAGGAATTTCTGGACCCTCCTGATACACGAGTCTGCTCGCAGGCACTGAGCAGGTTCCAGAGAGGGCGCCGTTACCCTGAGCTTCATAGAGCCGGTTGACCTTCACCCGCAGCTCCTTCCGGAGGTTGTTTATCTCCTCATCCAGCTCCTCCTGGTCTGGGATAAGAGGCGGGAGTGAGGAGGACTGCGCTGGGCTCTGGGATGAAGGCTCAGTTTCCCATGGGACACAGGACGGGCACAGGGGGGTCCCACCCTGCCTCCACCACCCCCGGGGCCGAGCAGCCTCCACAGGGCACAGCACGGCCAGAATCAGCCTCTCGAGAGGTTCTGGGCACCTCAGAGCCCACCCCTGCACAGAACTCCGTTAATTGAGCCAACATCTCGTTAATTATGGTGCTTATTAAAACTCTCCTAGCTACACCGAGCCCTCGGGTGACCTCACCCTGCCGCAGCATCTCCCGGGTCTTCGCCTTGGGCAGCTCGATGAACATGCTCCCGAAGCAAACCATGGCCTTCTCTGGGGAGAGGGGAAGGGAAGGGAAGGGAAGGGAAGGGAAGGGAAGGGAAGGGAAGGGAAAATAAAAGGAAGGAAGGAGTTCAACTCTCGTCCCTCCCAGCCCCCGGAGTCTGAAATCTGGTGTTTGGTGTGCAAGGCCCACATCCAGAAATTTCCTGGTAGTTGCATAGGCCAGGTCCAGCAATTTGCTTGCACAGAAACCAAAAGCTGACAAATACCTGTCGCCAGCAGCACCCAGATGGCGTCTTTGTCATGAGCACCAGTGCCGAGATCCAGAATTTTTCAGAGGCCTGCAAAGCAAAAGTGCAGCAATTTGCCTGCACAGACAGTTAAAATCCATCAGTTTGCCAGTGCGTGGACTTTCCGTGTCCAGATCTAGTGTGTGCTGGCACCAGCAGTGCCGGGATGTGGAAATTTCCCTGTTCTGGGACAGCCTAAGTGCTGCAATTTGCTGGCAAAGAAAGGTGAAATGCGGCAATTGCCTGATGCCAAAAGCGGCATGGCTCAGATGTGGTGTTTGCTGGCAGTGGGAGCCCAGGAAGAAGGCAGCCAAAGTTTTGGTTTTTTGTTTGGGCTTTAGTTTTCTTTTATTTTTTGAATCTATTCCCCTGACAGCTCTGGGCAGAGCTCTGTAACTATATCTGACACTTGTCTGTGGCACTGTGGTGGTGGCCAAGGGGACCTTCCCTTGGAGCTGTCTGCAGAGGAATTGATATCAGTCNGGGACTGCGGGACCGACCGGGGCTGCCGGACCGACCGGGGCTGCGGGACCACCGGGGTCACGGGACCACCGGGGCTACGGGACCGACCGGGGCTAGGGGACTGACCGGGGCGGCGAACACGCCTGGCCGAGGTGGCGAGAGGGGCCGTGAGTGGCCGTGGGCTGGCAGGGAGGTGCCACCGGCCCGGTGCCAGCGTAGGATGCCGTCCGTGCTGTGGTTACCGATCTCAGGGTTGGCTCCGGGCTGCCTCGATGCCCGCGGGACTCACGGCCCGACAAAAGGACCGAGGGTTCCGTGTGGCCGTGTGGCGCTGAGCCCCAGAGTGGGGTCCTGGCCCCGCAGCCGGCCCCCAGCCCACCCTGCTCGCCACAGCCCGGAGGGACAGCGGGCTGAGAGCCCTGCCTTGCCTGGGCCCCTTGTGCGTGAATTATTTATAACTTTTCGCAGCCCGTCCCCTCGCCCCCAGAACCGCCGTCTGTCTCCTCTACCTCGCTGCTTCCCAGCACGGTACCGCTGTTGGCAGCTGGGCCCTTGGAGCATCAGGTGGCCTCTCTGTCATACCAGAACGCAATAAAGGGCACTCAAAGCGCGGGGCCACGAGCTCAGGTTTCCTTTGGCGCAGCTGGTGGCTCATCTGTAGCTCAGCGTCCAGGACCTGCCATCCCCAGGGAGCGGAGCCGGTTGTGGCCCCGGCAGCTTCACTCTCCCCGAGCCAGCCCCGGTGCCCCCCGGTCTGTGTCAGGCAGGGGCTGGTCCCGGGAATGCTCTGGGCACCGTATCCATCTGCTGCCCCGAGCGACCCTGCCTGCAGGAAGGGAAATACATTGCCCCTCAAAACGCTTTTTATCCCTTTCTTTCTGCCCCACCCAGCTGTGAGCAAGAGGAGCTGGAGAAATGGGGTGTGGGAGATGCAGGGAGAGCCAGCACTGATGATGAGGACTGGCAGATGCTCACCGGGAACACTCTGCATGGGAAAGGGGCCCAGGAGCCTGCCCAGGGCTGGTGGCTAACAGGGGACACGGGTTCTCATGTCCCATGTCCCTGCTCTGGACAGAGTCCCAAAACAGCACCTCAAATTTCCGAATGCAGCCCGGTCCCCAGCTGTCCATCTCTGCCATCCTGGCTGTGCCACTCAGCTGCTGCTTACCTGGGGATGGTGGGGGGACCTCTGATCTGTTTTAGATCAGTGCTTTGAAGGGAGGGAGCCCCAACAACCTGCCTGAAGCAGCAAACAGGGCCAGGGAGAGGAGGAGCCCCAGCACTTGAGGGCCCTGGCACATGCACGTCATGAAACTCATGTGACAAGGAGCTCCCCAAAGGTGGTGACCCCAGTGCTGTGGCTCCTCTGGGCTGTCAGAGGTGAGGACCACAGGGGACAGGGATGGAAGGAACGAGGCAGTGGCTGGCTGGTGGTCACCACCACTTCTGTGGGCAAATAATCCCTTAAGGGAGATTACCCAGATTGGAAGATTACTGGCCCTAATCCCATAAGGTCATTTGTTTCAGTTAACTGAGATCTCCGTCTGTGGCTGCATCGAATGACATACAGCAGCTTCAGGGGAGCAGTGGGAGCGAGTGCTGGGGCACACACAGGCACTCCAGGCTGGGAATGATCCACACTCGGGTTAGATTCCTTCCTGACATCAACCAGAAAATGTGCTGGGATTGGGGCTGGATGCCAGTGCTGGGAAATGCTCATTTGTCGGTGGGAACAGCTGGCTGGAGATCTGAAAAAGCAGGAAAGAGGGAGGGCTTTCAGATTCTGGGCAGGAGGGATGGGAATGGGGATGGGGATGGGGATGGGGATGGGGATGGGATGAGATGGGGCAAGGGAACAGGGATGGGAGAAGGCTGACTGTGTCCTGGCAGCAGTGGAAGGAAGCAGTGACTCCGGGGTTGCCAATGACAGTGCAATGAAGGCAGGGTTTTGCCAGGAATGTTGGGCTGCAGGGAAGGGCGGGGGTTGCTCTCCCTGGGAAGGTGGGGCCCAGCTCAGCACAGGCATGGGGGAAGCTGCAGCTGAGGGATCACCAAGCCATGGGCATCTGGAAAACATTCTCAGGGCAGTGAGAAGTGGCTGGTGCTGCACTCTGCGGCCTCTCCCCAGCCAAGCTCTGAGCCAGCCACAAATCATGGATTTCTCCTCCTGGAGCCAGTGCCAGGGGCAGACATTCTGCTTGGAAGCTGGACTCAGACTGGAACCAGAGGTTCATTTGGACCAGTTCCCCTGGGAACTGGGCAGTCAGAGGGAGCGGCCACCCGCCCACTGCCGGGAGCTGCTTTGCTTTGCTGTGTGTTTTGTGGAAAGAGCAGGTTTGGTTTCATCATGTTCCTTTTTCTTCCTTGCAGCCCTTTTCTGTATGCAGCCAGAAACCCTCCCTGCCTGCTGGCAGCTGCACAGGAAGCTTCAGGGATGTTTATAAGGTTTTTTTCTCTCTTCTCCTTTCATGTGGCTGCTGGGGCCTGTTGTTAAGATAAATCAGACTTCAAACCACGGTCTCCATGTTCTCAGGCTGTGGATCTTTAACTGCTGCTTCAGAGGGGGTGTTTCAGGGTCAGGGGAGAAAGGTGTGTCTGTCTGTCCCTGATTTCCAAGTCCCTTCTCCCTGGCACTGTGCCCACCATCATGGCAATGCAGTCCGTGCTCCATCACCCAGACAAGACAGAGAGTCAGCAGGGACCAAGCCCAAAGAGGTCTGGAGTGGCCAAGTGTTGACAGGGGCTCTGGCCAGTGACCCCACCCTTGGAAGGGGCCCTGCCCTGCCTGGTTGTTATGAAAGGCTGCTTTTTTCAGGCTTGGGCTGCTGGGAGCATCCCCTCCCCCAGGCAGGCGTTTGTCGAGGGGATCTGTCAGGAGCATCTCAAGGTGAGGTGTTTCATTATCGATGCTAATACATGCGGCGCGGGGAAAGCCTTGCCGAGGGTCCGGCCCCTCCCTTGTGCTGAGTAACATCTTCACCCCCTGGATTTCATCCCGGGAATCCAGGTTTACCCCACGCCCGGTTTGTGCTGATCTCTCTGGCCACCCTGCAAGGCAGAATTTGGAAGCGAGCTGTGTTTCCCGGCATCAAACACGCTTCCCCTCTCTGTGTGCCACGCTGTGCTGACCACGGGCCAGGCTCCAGCCAGGCTCCTGCGCAGGCAGATGCACCAGGCTGAGCCTCGGGGGCTGATCCGCAGAGCCAGAGCCGGGGCTGGCTCAGGCGGCAGCTGCCCGTGTGCAGTCACCCTCTCCGGGGACCCGCCACAAAGGAGAGAAAGCGCTTCCCTCGCAGCCCTGTCCCTCCCAGCAGTGCCGGGGATGCCGGCACAGCGCTCTCCTCGTGTGAGCGCCCGTCCGGGGGTGCAGCCCCTCGCTCTGCCAGACACTTCGTGTCCGAGCTGCCCCGAGGTGCTGCGGCAGAGCCGAGGGCAGGGCAGCGTCAGGGCTCCTGGGCACCCAGACCCGGTGGCCTTGCTGCTTCACTTTCAGGGACATTCCCAAGGCTGGGGAATAACATACCTAACTCTTTCACGAGTTTCGTTTCGGGAACAACAAAAGCCTGCTACCAAACCCATCTTTGGGCTTCTCAAAGAGGATACAACTTCTTTGAGCAGCCCGGTCTAGTGGAAGACACCCCTGCCCGTGGCAAGAGGTTGACACAAATTGATCTTTGAGGTCTCTTCTAACCCAAACCATTCTATGATGATTCTATGACTCTCCCTCCAAAGCGGGGCTCAGGTCCAGCCCAGCCAGTCCCTGCTGGGACCCTCTCTGGCTGCGTCGGGCAGGATTTTGGCGGTCTGTGGTCCTGTCTCAGCCCACGGGGAGAGGACACCCACACCTCCACCCACCCGAACCTCGGCCCGAGCCTGGACTCATGGGCAGGGTCTTGCCCGGGGCTGGGGGGCCGCGGGGCCATGGAGGAGCTTCCCGGGAAGCTCCAGCACTCGGTGGGCCGGGAAGATGTGGTCGGACAGCACGGACAACGTGGTTCCGCCGGGCCGGGGCGGGCTGCACCGTGCGGTGCTCGGCGGGTCCTCGCCGGCGGGGACCGGGGGGTGGCGGCCGGCCGGGGGAGGGGCCGGTTGCCCTTCCCAGCGCGGGGCGGCGCCCGGCGGCACCGAGCGCTCCTCCGGGACCCCGCGGCGCCGGCGGGGGGCGGCTGCCCCTTCCGGCGGGGAGCGGCGGG
>VWZP01008031.1:1004652-1030833 GCA_013396995.1 Dicaeum eximium
GGGATGCTTCTGGGCTTGACACATCTGCTGCAGCTGGGGCAGGTCTGGAGGTACAGGGGGAGGGGGGGACATGGGGGTCATGCAGCCAGGCAGGGCCCGGAGGGAGCGGCACAGTGCAGCAGGGACATGGGTGGGGATAACAGCATGGAGACTTCAGGAGGGGTTGGCAGAGCATGGGGAAAGTGGGTGGGGATGGAGAGGTGAATCAGGGGCCCAGGCAGCTGGGGGAGGCACAGGGATCAATCTCTCTGCAGCCCCAGAAAGATGGGTGGTGGAGAAGAGCCCCCAGCCGTGGGCACAGGGGTGTGGGTAGCAGCTGTGGGTGTGGGTGAGGAGCCGCAGCCCAGCTCAGTGCCACGGCCCTACCATCCCTGCTGCCAGGTGATACTGGGCCTGTTGGGGACCTGCCTGGCCGTGGCAGGGTGGTCCTGGGGATGTGAAGTGATTATGCTGGACCCTGAACACCTCGAGGTTCCTGTCCTGATCTCGCTGTATCTGTGGAGTGGTGGACAATGAGGTGCTGGTGGTTCCCAGCCTGTCCAGGCTCTGCTGCTGCCCCATCCGAGTCCTGGAGACAGGCTGGTGGTGTGGGCAGGGCAAGCAGCAGGCAGACAGGCTGGGGCAGCTCCAGGCCCTTCATCCACCTCTCTGCAGAACCCCCAGATGCACAAGGTGATGTTTTCTGGGCACTTTCTTCCTCTGTGCCGTGGACCCAGCCCCACGCCCTCCCAGCTCCAGCCCCACGGGCGGGGGAAGAGCCGGGCGCTGGCACCGAGCGGCTCTGGCAGAGCTGGTGCCGGGAGGGCGGACAAAGGCAAATGCCCGGAACAACGCGTGGAGCCGGCAGCACTCCCCGCTCGGGTTTCCATCCTGCTTCCTCCCCTGAGTGCTGTAGTAGAGCCTCTTTGCTTGTTCCCTGTTGGTATCTGCATGTTCATTCTCTGCTGCTCCCTCTGGGATGCTCCGGGGTGTTTAACTTTGTTTGGTGGTGCAGTGTGTGCCGTGCTCAGCTCACCTGCCAGCACACCTGCCCTCCCCGATCCCCCTGACAATGGGGCACTCTCAGGGTACTCCGGCTGCAGGGTGGGTGTAAAACCTGCTTCAGTGTGCGAGGGGAGCTGGTGAGGGAGAGGACAGGAGCTCTCTGGCCCTGCCTGCAGCTGGTGTGAGCCTGACACACCTGATCCCGGCACAAGCCGGGGCTGAGCCGCAGCCGGGGGCTTTGCTGCTGGGGGTGTCAGTCCCGCTCTTGGGTCGGCTGTGCCATGGAGACTCCTAAGCCAATTAAAGCGGTAACTCTCAGCATTCACCCTCCAGGACATGTTGGTCTCAAGCAGCAGCTGAGGCTCTTTCTAATCTCTGGATTTGGGATTAGTTTGGGTGACCAGTTAAATGCAGTTTGTTAAACCCATTAGTGGGGTTGGATCCGGTGCAAGAGTTAGAGAAGTGTTGGATAAATGCTGCAGGTGAAAGAAAGGATTTTCCCTGGTCAGAGCACTGTGCCCCTTGCTAAACATTTCCCCCTTCCTGATTGACCTGCCTCCTCCTTCACCTCTGCAGATGTCACCTCTACCAACCTCACTGCACAGCCCCAAGCCACACCTGTGATAAAGACCCCAACCCCAAAAAAGAAAGCTCCTTCCCACCTGCGAAAGCAGCTCTGAGCACTGGCTCTGTGGTTACCCCTAATTAAAGCTGTTGAAGTTAGTTGTCATTGGTATGTTCATCGTGCACGTGCACAAACTCCATCACGGGTGGTCTCTGGAGATGCTGCCGGTGGCATGGCCATGTGTCCGTGCAAGCAGCAGCAGCATGGGGCTGTCCCCAGCTGGTCCCACACCACCACTGTGCTTGTGGGCCATGCTTGGATGGTTTTGCAGCTCAGGAATTGTTATCCACTCACAGAGTCCCCAGCTTCTTCACCAAAGCAGCTCTGCAGGGCAGGGTTGCTGCTCATGCCGGTGTGCTCTGGAGGTGTGTCAGGGTCCCCTGCCACCTCCGTGGGCTGGCAGCTGACCAGAGTGTGCTGCAGGTCCCATTGGGCTGGGGACAGGCCTATCTGTGCCTGTGTTGGTGTTAGCCCAGGGTCACACATGGTTTGGCTGCCTGGGGTCACTGGGGCCAGACCTGCAGTTCTCTCTCTTCCTGAAAGCACCCATCAGCCTGTGTACCCCCATCCTCTGCTGGCTTGGGGACCCAGTGCCACCCCTCAGTGCTGGTGCCAGTCTGGTAGCAGTCCAGGAGGGCAAGGTCATCCTGGGCAGGCTCATGAGGGGTGGCAGAGCTGGGACCTGCAGGTTTCCCCAGCACTCTGCTCCCTAGAGCTTTGCTCTGTCTGTTGGGGCAGGAGCCCTCCCAGCCCTGGGACCACCCCACTTTGGGGTGTCAGCTTGTCCTGCTGCAGGACCCAGTGCTGGCAGTCCCCACCTGGCCCTGGGGTAAAGGACAAGGGGTTTTTAGGGCCAGACAAAGCCTTTCCCTGAGCACAGGTGCCCTCAGGTAGTCCCATCTGCCCTGAGTAGCCAGGGCATCTTGGGGTGTGGGGCTGGTGGGACACAGTGAGTGCGGTGACATGGGCACATGGGCAGTTCTCCCTGATGACCTGACTTGGTAGGATGTGTAAGGGATTAAAAGGGCTGCAACAGAGAAGCAATTTTCTCCTTGTTTAAATACAGGATTAAGGGATGAGATCCCAAATTACCTTCTAGGAAAATCACACTTCCTATTGCTCACTCTGGGACCAGAGAGTCCCTCATCCTTTTCCATCTGAGGATGATGATTAGGGGATTTGTTTGTAACCAGTGCTGAGCTTTTCTCCTCGTTCATTTTTTCCAACCTGAAAACTGGGCTCAGTAGTTGGGGGCAAACAGTGACACTGGTGACAAATCCAGCTGTAGTGGGGCTCTGACAAAACCAGTGCCCACCCAAGCCACCACCTTCCTGCTGCAGGGTTTTTGTTGGATCACTCTTTGCAATACAAAGGAGCGAGCAATTAGCCCTGAGAGCTCTCACTGTCGGTTTCTGCCTCATCATCAGTTTTTTTGAAAATTAAATGATTTTTTTTTCAAGTGATTGATTCAGTGTTTCCCGTGCAGCTGCCGCGGCGCAGGGCTGGGGAGCGCCCGCCGTGCCGGCAGCGCCGGGATCGCTCGCTGGGCTGAGACACCACGGCATGATCAAATGCAGAACAAATAAGGATCAACATTTCATTCGGGCGAGTTGATGGGAGATGAAATCTTGTTTTAATGAGACCTATGGGGTTGGCAGACAGAGGGATAATTGTGCCCTTGCTGAAAGCTGGGGAGGCCACGGGTCACTTGTTGAACAGTGCAAACCCCAGGGCTGGGCTCTGTGGTGTGTGTGCAGGGGCTGCCCTGTGCCATGGACAGTGGGATCGCTGATGAGCCCTGTTATCAAGACTAATTACAGGGACAGGATGAGGTCACCAGCTCCCAAGCCTGGTTCATGCATGGGCAGCCTGGGACAGCAGTGATGCCTTACAGCAGCCAGGGCTTTACATTGCTTCCCCTGTTGTTTCCCCCTATGCTGTGCCTTCCACCCCTGGTTTGCTCCCCACCAGAGACGAGGGTCCTTCACTGGGCCTTTCTGAGGGGCAGTGGCCCTGGTGGTGCCACAATGGCAGCGCTGGCCTGGCTACCATGAGCAGGTGGCACTGGGATGCAGATCTGTGCCAGGAGCCAGGAGCCAGGTGGCCACAGCCTCTCCCCACCCCAAGCAGTGAGGGACAGGCTGCAGCAAAGGCTAAAATTAGGTGTTGCCCCGGAGGTGGAGGTTAAAACGTCACTTTGACACCAGCAGAGAGAAGCCAGTGAGGGCTGGGAGTGGGGCTGGCAGGGCAGAGCAGATGGCAGCAGGGTGTCCTGAGGGCTCAGTGGCCCCAGCTGATGGCCCTCACTGCTCTCCAGGCTGTGCAGCCCCTGGGGTGGGAGCACTCTGCTGTCCCTGCAGTGGGAGCAGGGCTGGCTCCTGCCTCCTCCTGCTGACAGATGAGCTGAAAGTGCTGTGATCAGGCTTTCTCCCATGCTCTGGGCTGATGGAGTTGTCTGGCAGGACATTCTGGAGCTGATGGAGAAGCCGTTGCTCTGCCAGAGGATTTTATTCTCTGGGAGGAATCTGTGGCCTGATGTCCTCCTGCTGCACCTGTTTTCCTCCTCATCCGGCTCCCTTCTCCTCCTGGCCAGCAGAGCCCTGGCCGTGGTGCAGGCAGGGCTGCCCGGGGAAGCCCTGCCTGGCCAGCCCTGCGTCCCCTCCCGTGGTGCCAGATCTGGCCCGGGGCCGTGGGGAGGGTCCCTGGTGGCGGTGACTCAGCCGGGCGTGCGTCGGTGCCACAGCACCTCCACTGACCCCCGGCCGACGAGCAGATGGCCGGGGCCAGCGTGGGGCTGGGCCCACAGCCCTGCCAAGAGCCCAGGCAACACCGGCATGAGCGCCAGGAGCTTCCTGTGGGCAGCACGGCACAACCAGCTGGTTCCTCCATCCTGGCCGGGGCAGGAGGAAGCAGGGCGGGCTCTGCGCCAGCTGGGACCAAAATATCCCTTTTGAGAAGCAGCCGGATGTGGTGCTGGGTTGGGGCAGCCTGAATCCATGGGTGGCTGGAAAGTGAAGCTGTGGATGGGATCCCTGGCTGGGGGAAGCGAGACCCTGCACGGGTGGTTGAGGACTGGGGTGATGGGTGGGTAGGCACTGTATGGCTGGGTGGGCAGCGGGGTGATGGCCTGGGGCTCTGGGGTGCTGAGCTGGCTTTGCACAAGCTGCCCCTTCCCAAATTGGAGCCCCGGCCTGGGATAGGGATGCATTTGTCATTGCTGCTGCCTTGCAGTTCATGGCACCCCTGGCCCAGGGGGCTTTCCACGGTCCCAAATCAGCAGGAGCAGGTTGGCAGTGGTCACAGGGCATTCCTGGTGTGGGCAGAGTGGGGTGAGCTCACCTGGCAGCGTGGGCCCACCTCAGCCTCACCCTGCCCCGCGCAGGTACCTCCGCACGCTGTACCTGGGGCTGCAGAGCCGCTGGCAGGCCGAGCACCGCCGCCGCCACTTCTACTGGCGGATGATGTTCGAGAGCGCAGACATCAGCATGCTGAGGCTGCTGGAGGCCTTCCTCAAGAGCGCGCCCCAGCTTGTGCTGCAGCTCAGCATCATGGTGCAGCAGAACACCATCGAGCCCTTGCAGGGTAAGGGGCAGCCTCGCAGGGGACAGGGTGGGGGAGGGACAGGGTGGCTTCTGCGGGCTCTCTCATGGCCATTCCCCGCAGGACTCTCAGCCTCGGCCTCGCTGGTCTCGCTGGCCTGGATGATCGCGTCCTACCAGAAGGTGCTGCGGGACTCGCGGGAGGACAAGATGCCCATGTCCTACAAGGGCGCCGTGGTGCAGATCCTCTGGCACCTCTTCACCATCGCCGCTCGTGCCATCGCCTTCGCCCTCTTCGCCTCCGTGTTCCAGCTCTACTTCGGCATCTTCATCGTCACCCACTGGTGCATCATGACCTTCTGGATCATCCAGGGCGAGACGGATTTCTGCATGTCCAAGTGGGAGGAGATCATCTACAACATGGTGGTGGGCATCATCTACATCTTCTGCTGGTTCAACGTCAAGGAGGGACGGAGCCGCTACCGCATGTGCATCTACTACATCATCACTCTGTCAGAGAACGCCGCCCTCACCATTCTCTGGTTCCTCTACTACGACCGCGAGGCCACCTCCGACTTCAACGCCTTAATCCTCGTCTGCGTGGTTAGCTCCAGCTTCGCCCTCGGCATCTTCTTCATGTTCATCTACTACTGCCTCTTGCACCCCAACGGCCCCATCTTCAGCCACCGCTCCGTGGGCTGCATCTTCCGGCAGGAGCCGCCCCCGGTGCCGGGGTCCCCCGTGGAAGCCGTCACCAGCCCCCCACGCTCGCTGCCGCGGACTACAGGGGGGGAGCGGGACGGGGCGCCCGGGGAGCGGGACAGCTGCGTGCCCGTCTTCCAGGTGAGACCCTGCGCCCCGCCGGCGCCGGCCGCCCGCGCCCCGCGGACAGAGGGGCCCGTCATCCGCATTGACCTGCCCAGGAAGAAGTACCCGGCCTGGGATGCTCACTTCATCGACCGCCGCCTGCGGAAGACCATCCTGGCGCTGGAGTACGCGTCACCCACCACCCCCCGCCTGCAGTACCGCACCCCCGGCGCCCCGCAGGAGGTGCTGGAGTACGAGACCACCGTGTAGGTTGCGGGGTGTAAGGCTGCGGCGGGAGCGCCGGTGCCACCCAGGCCGCCCTGTGTCTCCACAGCTGTTTGCCTTCCTTTGGGTTTGCCGGCGCTGCCGTGTCGCCGTGCCAAGCATCCCGTGGGCGGTGGCCGGGGAGGTCTCTTGGTGCTATCCCCTCCCCGCGCTGCCTTCCCGCAGCCCAAACCCGCCCCACGCCCTCCAGGGCTCGTCCTTGCCAAAATACCTCGCCGGTGCCTGAGCCCAGGCGGTGGGTGCTGTGGCCATATCAGCGGTGCAGGACGGGGACCGGCGACACCCTGGGATGGAGGCTGGCAGCTGCCAGGGCGCGGTGGGGCACGGTGGGGCGCGGTGGGGCACGGTGGGGCACGGTGGGCAGCACACAGGAACACAGTGCCTGTGCCACGGCAGAGCCGTGGGGATGGAACATGGCTGCACTGGGGTGTGCACGGGGCTTGTGACCCCCAGGGAGCTGGGGCAGGGACAGCCGGGGTCCATCCAGTCCCCCCGCCGTGTCTCCCACTTCTCCCACACTCTGCCACACCAACCCCAAGTGAGGCCCTTCATATCTACCCTCCTGGCTCAGGGTTGAGCCATGTCCCCAGCTCCATGGGGTCTCCAATATCCTGTGGGATGTAGACCCTCGCCGGGGGGTCCCTCGTGGGTGGGCACGAACCTTGCAGCCCTGGTTCAGAGCTGGGTCCCCAGCTGCAGCCAGGATGGCTGCACCCCATCCCCCCCCCCTCCCCCCAGAAACTGCTTCATCTCATTGGGTTTGTTTTCACCTGAACGGTGACATTTTGTGTGACATTTTCTACCTCCGCTGGGGCCGGGGGTGGCAGGGCCTGGCTGGCACCACTGAGGGGTATGGACGGGGCCGCCGGCGTTCCCCGGGTTCCCTAAAGTGGAATTCACCCCCAGCCGTTCTCCTCTCCTGGGCTGGCATCCCTTCCCACCCGGGAGCATTTCCATTCACTCCTTCATCAGCATCACCCCCTCCAGCTCCCAGTACAAACCTGAGCTGGGACCCTGCCTCCCCGACCCTGTGTCCCCCCTGCCTCTCCCAACCTGTCCCCAGTCCCTGCCCCGCCTGCCCCTGTCTGCTTCTGCCTCCCCAGAGGGGCGGGACTGCTTGGGCTCCGGGTTTGAATGTGTCCCTGGTCTTGCCCAGGTCTGCTGGCCCCCACCGAGGGGCTGTGCTGAATGTACCCTGTGCCCCCAGGCCGGGACTGCCCCGGGGGGTTGTGTGTGTGTGTGTGTGTCTGTGCAGGGCTGGCAGGGGTTTGCAGGGCAGGGGAGCTGTTGGACCCCCCAGCCTTGCGCTGCCCCAGCCCCCTGCCCCCTGCACCCACGGCCCCTGTGCCTTCCCTGCCCCCCTGTGTCCCTGCCATGGCTCCACAGGGTCCTGGCCTCTGGCTGCCCCGAGTGCCAAGCCCTGCCCAGGCTGAGAGTCCCTCGGTGCCACGGGGCACCGTGTGAGGCACTGGAGGATGGGAGGAGTGGGACGGGAGAGCTGCACCTGGGATCGGTTGGGATGTGGGGTCCCTGAGGGCCAGCGTGGGTGCCCAGCCCTGTGACACGGCCGGAGTGGGTGGGTGTGTGGTGGCATCACGTTGCTTTTGTTTCCCATTTCTCAGTAGCTGGGGTGACAGCAGGCTGGGCTCGCCACCGCTGGGTTCCCTGGTGCTAACTGGTGCTAACTGGAAGCCTTGGAAACCCTTTAGGAGGGGGGTGCAGAGCATGGCTGGGGCTGGGCAGTGGGCTGGGCCCCTGCCACCTGCAGCCCCCCTTCACTGCCACCACGGTCACGGCAGCCCCCGGAGGCTGTGCTGGTCGCGCTGGGGCAGCCCCGGCGTGGGGCCGCTCTGGGGCGGGGTCTCTTTTCCTCAGGGAAGGTGGGGGGCAGCAGCCAGGGGTGCCAGGCTGGTCCGGGGGTCACGCTGCAGGCATCAAGCGGTGTCACCGCAGCCCCTGAACGGTGCCCGGGTGGTGGCAGCTCCTCCCAGGGTCCGGTCACAGAGGATCTGGGGATGGGCCTGGGGGGCTTGTGCCAGCACCGGGGGGGCTCCTCTGGGCTCCCCCTGCCCACCCCAGGGCAGAGACGCCACTTGGGCACGCTCTTCATGCCGGGGTTTGTGTGGGGACCCCAGGGCCACGCTGGTGGGTCAGAGGGACATTTTTCTATGCACTCAAGCCACGGTACCCTCAGCCCTGGGCTGCTCGGGGCAGAGGAGTCTGGCCACGTGTGGGGTTCGGGGGGAGCCCTCAGTGTCACTCCTGCCCCAGGCCACCCCCCTGTCCTCCCCCCAGCCTGTGCCGCAGCGGCAGCCAAACCCAGCGCTTGTCCCCCCCTGCCTGCCCGAGGGGTGACAAGGGACACAGCCGGGGGCCAGGATGGGCACAGCTCCAGGGCTGCTCGAGCTCCCACCGGGGAAGGCGGGGTTCTGGTCCCTGGGGGTGTCACCCAGGGGTGGCAGCAGGGCTGCTCCAGCTTCAGGGGGTGAGGGAAGTTCGTTCTGGCAGGGGCTGCCGCGGGGTCTCAGCCATAACCCTGAACCCCGAGCGCTGGGACCCGGCGGCTGCTGTCACGTACTGTAAATACTCTGTGTGCCACCTTCCTCTCTGGGACCCTCGGCGCGGGCGGGGGCGAGCGGGAGGCCGGGGTCCGTCCCGAGACTTTTTTGTATACCACAAACTTTTTGTATATTTTTAATTTTGCTGCAACATGAGATATTAAATTCATTTCAATAAGCCCTGCCTGTGGGATCCTATCCTTGTCGGCACCTCCAGCTCACACCTGGGGCTCCAAAGCAGGGCAGGATGGTGCCTCTCTGTCCCGGACTGCTCGGGGACATCATTAGCACAGCAGGATGGCTGTAGCAGCGCTGGTGTCGGTGGCCCTGGCCGGTCCAGTGGCCCTGGCCGGTGGCCGGCAGGTAAGGGGTGCTCAGGCAGGATGCAGCATCTTGGGCAGGAAGCTGCCGGACGTGGCCACTGCCGGGCCAACCTCCTCCCTGCCGGAGGCCCCGATCCCCCCCGGCCAACCCCCAAATTCACGGTGGGTTTGGACCCCATGGGCAGCTGTGGGGACGGGGTGCTGGATGCAGCTGTGTGCGCTCCTGCCAGGGCTGTTCCCAGTGCCAGGGCCCCGTGTAAGCAGGGCAGGATGGGGGCCGCGAGGGCTGGGAGCCCCCAGGGCTGCCCCGTGAGGACGGGGTTGATGTGGGGTCACAGGGAAGCAGAATCACTCCCAGCCCCAGGAAAGAACCCTGCAGTGAGGGGCAGGGGCTGCTCCATAGTGGAGTCCTGCAGGCACCTGCTCTGGTCCCAGCACCTGCTCCAGTCCCATCCCAGCCCACTTCAACCCCAGTCTGCCCAAATCCCAGCCCCAATCTCGGTATAAGTGTCAACCCCAGCTCCCGTCCCAGCACCAGCACCAGTCCAGGTCCCCACTCCAGACCCATCTCAGCCAACTTCAGCCCCTACTTCTGCCCAAGTAACAGCTCAGCCCCTATCCCAGTCCCAATGCTGTCCCAGTCCCAGTGCCAGCCCAGTCCCAGTCTCAGTGCCAGCCCAGCCCAGCCCAGCCCAGCCCAGTCCCAGCCCCCCCCAGGAGAGGCAGGAACTCACATCCCAGCTATCCTGGTGGAGTTTCCGACACAGGAAAGCGCCGCGGCGCCGAGCGGGGCAGTGGGGGTGGCCGCAGCAGCGCGTCCTGCCATGGACAGCGAGGCCAAGAAGGGCAAGAAGGTGCGTGGGGCTGGGGCTGGTGGCCGTGCGGCCGGGGCTGGTGGCCGTGGGGCTGGGGCTGGTGGCCGGGGTCTGGGGCTGGTGGCCGTGGGGCCGGGGCTGGTAGCCGGGGGGCTGGCAGGAGCGAGGGAGCGGGTGAGATGCACAGGTTTGAGAGGCTCGACACCCCTCCCACAGCCCACTGGGGAGAAGTGGAGTCACTCAAACAGTGCCAAGAGCCAGCAGAGAGGCGCTCAGCTGTTGTCCCCCCGCGGCCCAGGTACTGCGTGCCACGGAGCCCGTGTGTGGGGCCAGGTTGGGTGCCCGGTGCTGACCCGCCCTGTGCCCGATCCCCTGCCAGGGTTTTGTGTCGCCCATCAAGCGGCTGGTGTTCCCGAAGGCGGCGCGGAGGGCAGCGCTCCGCAGCAGCGTCTATCGGCGCCCGCTGCACTCCGTGCCCCTCTACCCCCCCCACTACCTGATCGACCCCCAGATCCTGCTGCACGACTACGTGGAGAAGGAGGTGAAGGTAAAGGGATTCCCAAAAGTGCCCGGGGTCACTGCTTGCTTAGGGTGGGGTTATGAGGCCACCAAACCATGCTGAGAGCCACACAGAGGGGCCAGAAGGGTCCGGGTCCCCTCCCTGCCCAGGCAAACGCCCAGGGAGGAGGAGGGTGCACTGGCGGTGCAGGGAGGACCCCCTAACCCTAACAGGGTCTCCCTGAACGCCAGGGAGATGTGTCCTGACCTTGGGGCCATGGGGCGGGGGGAGGATGCAAGCCCCCGCCTGCCCAAGCTGCCGCGGGTTTTTTCCCCTCCAGTTTTTAGGTCATCTGACATGGGTGACATCGTCCCTGAACCCCTCCAGCCGGGATGAGGTGCTGCAGCTGCTGGACACGGCCAGGGTAAGAGGGGTCCCCACTCCCCAGAGGGTGGGCACCGGGTACCCCACACTGCCGGGTGCCCCACGCACCCCCCGCGCTCTGTCCATGCAGCAGCTGAAGGAGCTGCCGCTGCAGACGACGCCGGAGCAGGACAGCATCCTCAGCCTCTCGGCGCGCTGCCTCCTGCTCACCTGGCGCGACAACGAGGAGCTCATCCTGCGAATCCCCACGCACGAGATCGCAGCGGCCTCCTACCTGCGCGACGATGCCCTGCACCTCCTCATCCTCAAAACCGGTGCGGGGGTCCGGCCGGGGGCCACCAGCCGAGGCACAGCCGGCCCCGAGTGGCACAAGGGGCTGGAGCACGGCGGGTGATGGGTGTCACAGTCTGTCAGGGCGGCAAAATCCCGCGTTGTCCCCTGTCTTGGTGTGTCCCATCCTCTCCCACATATGGAGGCACGGAGAGTGTCCGCAACCGTCCATCCCACACCCCCATCCCTCTGCATCCCACTGGGCTGGCGGGACAGGGAGGCCAGAGTAGGGGCTGGGGACTAGGCAGGGTGGGCAGCGCAGCCCCCCGCCCTGACGCCCTGTCTGTCCCCGTCCCCCCAGGCCTGGGAGTGGACCCGGTCCCCGCCGGGGCGCACCCCGAGGCGGCTCCGGCCGGCTTGCCTGAGGCGTTTCCCGCAGAGAAGCGTGCGGGGGGCTCGTGGCCGGAGGCCCGGCTCGGGGGCCCGATGGAGCGGCGGCACACGATCTGCAGCCTGGACTGGCGGGCGGCGCGGGGCGGGCAGGAGGGCCGGCAGGGCGGCAGCCTGGAGCGGCGGCGGGGCGGCAGCTGGGAGNAGCAACCCCCTGGACCCCCAGGAGCCCTGCCCCGACGCTTACTCCAACCTCATCATTCTCGCCGTGCCCAACAGGGTGAGCGGTCTCGGCGTGTGCCGCCCGCCGCCCGCTCGCCCATGCACCGGCACTCACTGCCCTTCTCCCTCCCCGCTGCAGGATGCCGGTGAGGAGTCCTGCGCGCTCATCTGCCAGGTGTTCCAGATCATCTACGGCGACCAGAGCATCGAGTGCGTGGACCGCGCCGGGTACCACTACACCTCCACGCCCACACGGCCCTGGCTGTCCAGCAGGAGTGAGTGGCTGCGGACGGGAGTGGGAACATCGAGTGGGGTGTCATGGGGCTGAGGGGTGGGGGTACATGGACACATCGTGGGGGGTTTGTCTCTGCTATGAGGGCTCGGCTCTCCCTCCCCAGGCGAGAGCTGTCGCACAGACGGGACGTATGGCTACGATGCTGACTACAGCTGCTGCAGCTCCTTGTGAGTCTGGCTCCCCTAGGGTGCCCTTGGACCGGTGTGGGATCCCCCTGCCCCTGGGTGGGTGGCCCTGCCCTTGGGTGGGTGCCAGTCTGCACTGGAGTGATGCCCCAGCCCTACCTGCTGGTGGGTGCTGTGCAGTGGGTGGGGGGCAGCTGGGCACACGAGGGGGACAGGGACCCGCTGACCCGTGTCCTCCCACAGTAATGGCTCCCACGAGACCTTTGAAGCGTATTACAGTGGCACCTCCTCGCCCTCCTTCCACTGCTCCCACCACAGCCTGGCCACCGCTTGCAGTGGCAGTGACCAGAGTGGCGCAGGGCTGGAGCAGCTGCAGGACTACATGGTGACGGTGAGGGCACAGGGGTGGGCACAGGGACAAGCAGCAGGCCAGCAGTGACAGCTGCTGGGGCAGGGGCAGCAGGCAGGTCTGGGCTCCCTGTGCCAGACAGCAGCAGTGGGGTACAGGGTGGGGAGCTGGGGGCTGTGTGCTGCTGGTGTCCCCAAGCCCAACCTGTCCCTGTGTCACCACAGCTGCGCAACAAGCTGTCGCCACAGGAGATCCAGCAGTTTGCCATCCTGCTCCGCGAGTACCGGCTGGGCACGCCGGTGCAGGAGTATTGCACTGAGCTCCTGCGCCTCTACGGGGACCGCAGGAAGTTCCTCCTCCTGGGTGAGTGTCTGCAGCCACCCTGTCACCCTGGTGATATCTGTACATCCCTTGGGGACATGGTGCTGGTGCTGGGTGTGCCTCAGGGGATGTCAAGACCCCGTTGCTTACTGGGGGAGGTTGGGACAAAGCTCCTGCCAGCAGCCAGCAGGGCTGGCATTGCAGCCCAGTGCCACCCACCTGGGCAGCCTCCGAGGCTCAGGGTGCCTGTGACAGGAATGAGGCCCTTCATCCCTGACCAAGACATCGGGTACTTTGAGACCTTCCTGGAGAGCATCGGGATCCGCGAGGGCGGGATCCTCACCGACAGCTTCGGCCGCATCAAGCGCAGCATGAGCAACACGTCGGCGTCGGCCGTGCGCAGCTACGACAGCTGGTCCCTGCGCTCCGAGTCCGAGTCCTTCAACCGCATGATCACCGACATCACCCACGACATCGAGGCGCTGGCACGGGATGAGGGAGAGGAGGAGGAGGAGGAGGAAGAGGACAACTACCTGTGAGCCAGTGCCAAAACCCAGCTGTCCCCTCCCCGCTCGCCGATGTGCTGCCGCAGGACCAGACTCAGCAGGTGCCCAGCTCTGTCTCAGAACCAGGGAGGGTGAATTTGTCACCATGGGAGGGGACAAGCTCTGCACTGCCCTGTCAGCTCTTGTCAAGGCTGTTGGAATCACATGGCAGCTGTAGCTGTGGGGGAGACACGTGCTGTAATTTCTGCAGCTTTCAATTAAATGCTGAGGCTGGAAGCAGAGCAGGTTCTTCCCTGGGGAAAGGCCCTGTCAAAGTGCAGGGGTTGCTGCGGTGTGGGGCTGAGCTGGGACAGGGGGCTGGGCTGGGCTGGCACCTTCCCACTCCAGTGTCACATAGAGGTCACCACCAGTGCCAGGGCTGTTCCCGGCTGGCTCCAGGGGATGCTCAGAGCGATGGAGGGGGTCAGCAAGAGCGTGCTGGGAGAGGAAAGGGCCGGTGGCCGCAGCTGGCCTGCTGCTGCCTGCGACGCCGTGCGACACTCGTCCGGCCGCGAGCCGCGGGTGTTTCACAAAAGGAAGTTCCTGCCCCGGGACCGGCTTCCTGCAGTCCCGCCCTGCAGCCCCTCCGCCGCCGAGGGACAGGGCCCTGCTCCTCGCCGCCCGGGGGACCTCAGCTGATGTTCCCTGGCCACCGACCCCGAGCCGATTCCCCCTGGCCACTGTACCTCGTTATCCCACGGCTGCTGGCCCGTGGCTGATGGCCCCGAGCCAACATTCCCTGGCCCAATGTCCCGTGGTGGGGACTGCGGGACGGCGCTGCAGCCCCAGGGTGGTGCGTGGGCAGCAGAGGCTGGGGCTACCAAAACAAGTTATTTTTTCTACAAAAAAATTTACATATGCAAACCCTCATGAGGTGAGAGGCTCTCGCACCCTGGCTGCTTCCTCTGAACCTAAGCAGCCCGTGGCCAGCGTCACACAGAGCTGTGGGTCCCCTTGCTGATGCTGTCACCATCCCGAGCTCAGGGGTTGTCCGGGCAATCCAGAAGAAAGGCTGGAACACTGCAGGGCAGGGTAGGAGAGGAGCTTTGGGAATACCAGAGCCAGCAGGGACACCACAAAGCCCAGGGACACCCGGACCTCTCTGAGCTGGGCTTCACAAAGCCAGTCCCATGCACCCCACGGTGTCCTGGACGCCCCCATGTCCTGCACCTCACCACGGATGCCCGGGGCTTTCTTTTCTCCTTCCCGGGCACAGAGCCCAGGCTGACGCCGTGTCCTGTGCTCCCCCTGTGCCCACCTTTCCCCCATGGCCGTGCACCAGGCGGGGAAACCTCCCGGGGGCTGCTCTGGGGTGCGGGACCCAAACCCGCCCGGTGTCCCGGGGGCCGCAGATGGACAGACGGGCTCTGGCATCCGTCGGGGGGTCCCTAAGGGCAGCGGGGTCACGCAGGGCTGGGGTGTCCCTGCGGGTGCGGTTCGTGGGGTGGTGGCTTCGCTCCCAGCCCGGCACAGGAGGCACCGGCGGCTCCCTCCCCGTCGGGGTCGGGGGCGGGGCCGTACCGGGAGGGGCGTGGCCGTACCGGGAGGGGCGTGGCCGTACCGGGAGGGGCGGGGCCGTACCGGGCAGGCGGCGGGAGAGCAGCGGGGCAGAGCGGAGCGGCAGCGGCAGCCCGGGCTCCGCGGCGGGGACTGGGAGCGGCACCGGCGGCGGGGACGAGCCCCAGGACGGCAGCGAAGGTGAGAGCTCCGGGATCGGAACCGTGAGCGGAGCCCCGCAGGCAGTCCCGGGCAGCCCGGTGGGTCCGACCCGCTCCGGGCCGGTCCCGCTCGGAGCGGCGGACCCTGGGTGAGTGGGATGGCCGGGAATCCCACGGTCCCGGGGCAGCCCCGGCTGGGCACAGTGTAGCCCCGACGAGGGGGTCCCTGCCGGTGGCTTTGCAGGGGCTGTCGGGGACCGCAGGCACAGGGCAGCAAGGACAGGGGCTGCGCGCAGCCTTGCTCCGGGAACGAGGGGGTACCCTCATCCAACCTGGTCCTCATGACTGGGGACACCGCATGAGCGCTGGGACCTGGCTCTCCAGGTGGGACACATCAGGAATGCCAGCTATGCCACAGGAGCCGGTGGGAATGACCCTTGGACCTCCTGGGGTGTTTGTGCTTTGTAGGGCTGGATGCGCTGAGTCGGTGTGGGACGGGAACAGCAAATACCTGCAGCGATGATGGTGTGAGCCACGTCTGTTTGAGCTGGGCACCATGTGGGTTTGCCAGGATGGCTCTGGCACAGTCCCTAAGCTGTGCCCAGGGTGTCCCCAGTGAGGGTGATGAGCTGTGGTGGCTGCCACTGCTGCTCCTGCTCTGCCCTCGGGAGCAAGGCTGACCCAGGCTTTGGCAAGCAGGAGAAGACAAGGAGTGACCATGGGCTGTTGTGGAGGTGACAGGGATGTCCCTCAAGAGCTGTGCTGTGCACATCGAGGGTTCAGCCCTGAGCTTCCTCCTTCACTGTCACCACCAGCACCTTCTGCTTTCTCTGCACCCAGGTCTCCCTGGCCAAGGGAAGTACATTTGCAAGGGGTTTACCACTCTTGCTGCTTCTTGCAGCTTTTTTCCCAGTAAGTTTCTTGAGGTGCTGGAGAGAATTGAGCATTTGCCTTTGCCCTGGACTGGCTGTTTGGGGCAGCTCCCACCCAGCAGAGAGCAGGGGAGCACTGTGTGGAGTGGTGACCTGTGGTGAGGGGGGCCATGGGCACCAGGGGTGCTGTGTGGGGACCCCCAAGCTGCAGCAAAGCTCACCAAGATCAGGGCCCCTCTCTGCAGAAGAGGCTGAGTGTGACTCTGCCCAGTGCCTGCACCTGTCCTGCATCCCAGAAGGGCAGGGAAGCTGCTCCATGGCTGCTGCTGTTGTCTCCCCAGACTTCACCTGCTGTGGCACCTCCAGGAGATCCCTTTTCCTCTGGCACCCCAATGCCCTGAAGCTGTGGGGGGAGCAAAGCTTTCCCTGTCACTGGCAGAGCCCCTGGGTGGGCACTGGGGCCTGTGCTGGGTGGGAGCTGATGGGAACAGGCTGGACTGGGGCTGGAACGGGGCTTTCACCTCTTTTGCAATGGCCTCACTTCCTCTTCCTTGGCTGCAGCATGGGTTGTGTGAGGTCAAAGGTAGCTGGTGTCCAAGAGAAGATGATAAAAACCGATCCTGACCCAGATCCTGGCCCCACCATCCAGCTGGGCCACTATGTGAGGGACCCCACAGCCACCAGCAAGAGGGTGAGTGATGAGAGATTTCAGGGCTGAGCTGTCACAGGGGGCCCAGCCCCTCTCCTCAGCAGTGAGAGTGGAGCCAGCTGAGGGCACAGGCAGTGCCATGCACCAGGACAGGGACTGGCTATGGGGTGGGAGCCCAGGGCACACTGAGACACAGCACAGAGGGGACCTGATGGGAGTCCAGGGATTATGGAGAAAGGGAGAGGAAAAGGAAGATGTTGGGAGGGGCTGGAGATGCTGGTGTTGGGTGGGTTGTCATGTCAGGTGGTGCTGGTGCTGCCCCTCGTGTGTTCCTGCCATTGATGTTGGGGCCAAGACCCCCCATGGGAAACAGGTCTCTGCCAGCTGTGATGTCAACTCTGTGGTTTGTTGCACTTCCCAGAACAATAATGTCCCCAGCATGGCTGTGCCCCTGCCTGAGGATGGTAGGTACAAGGGGGCTGCAAATGGGTGCAGGGGGTTGGGGTGTGTGGGGCAGCATGACCGGGTGACGCTGGGGTGACACTGCCAGTCCTGGGGTGACACTGGGGTGACACCTGCCAATCCTGGCGCTCTGGGCTCCCCTGAAGGGCCACATGGGACACGAGGAGGGAGGGGCTGGGTGCTGTGGGGGTCCTGGCCACTGTCCTGGCCAGTGCTCATGGCAGGAGTGGCTGGGCACCCATCCTGACATGGGGAGGGTGCCCAGGGAGCTCCCTCGCTGCAGGCCTGGGGGACAGCGTGGTGCTGGCCCTCTACGACTACGAGGCCATGAATGCTGGGGACCTCAGCTTCCAGAAGGGGGAGCGGATGAAGGTCCTGGAGAAGTAAGTGCTGCTGGCAGACCCCCTTCAGGGTCTCCTGATGCTTTGTGTGGCCCTGTTGGGATTTTTTTCTGGAATTTGTCCTGGAGGAGCTGCTGGTGCCCGGGTCCAGGTGCCAGGAGCCAACCCAATGCCACTTCTGTCACAGGTCAGGGGAATGGTGGCAAGCACGGTCGCTGGTGACAGGATATGAAGGCTTCATCCCCAGCAACTATGTTGCCCAAGTCAACTCGCTGGAGACAGAGGAGTGAGTCCATCCCTGTGTGCCAGATGCTGTCCCACACTTCCCCCCGCTGCTGTCCCTGCTCCTGCCTCATGTCCTGCCCCCAGTCCTGCCCCACTCCAGCATTCCTTGGTTCATTTGGTTCTGCTGCAGGTGGTTTTTCAAGGACATCAGCCGGAAGGACGCGGAGCGGCAGCTCCTTGGCCCTGGGAACGTGATTGGGTCCTTCATGATAAGGGACAGCGAGACAACCAAAGGTGTGGAGGGCTATCATGGCACAGTGGTGGGGAACAGCTGCCCAAGGGCTTCCCTCATCCACCTTTGCCTGGAAGAGGAACTCCACTTCTCGCTTGAAGTGTCCCTGCAATAGCCTGTGGTGCTGCCACATGTCCGAATCCCAGGGCAGGGATAGGGGGATGTGTCCCTTTGAGGCTGCTTTGGGTGTTTGGGGTGCAGGCTTAGCTGGCCTGGGGCTGGCGGGGTGGTGGCAGCACGGTGGGATGGGTGCTGCTGGCTCTGCTGGGCGGTGGCTCTGTGCGTGCCAGGAGCACCGGCATGGCCAGAGGCAGCAGGAATTCGCTCCCGTGGGAGGTGCCAGCTCAGCCCTCCCTGCCCAGGCTCTTACTCGCTCTCGGTGCGGGACGGGGACGAGCTGCGGGGCGGGGCAGTGAAGCATTACAAGATCCGGACTCTGGACAGCGGTGGCTTCTACATCTCCCCACGAAACAACTTCAACACGCTGCAGGAGCTGGTCCAGCACTACAAGGGTGAGCCCTGCGGTGCCCGGCCCCCCTTCCCAAATGGGGCTTTGTCCCTGAGCCAAGCAGCCGGGCAGCTGGGGGTGTGCAGAGGCTGAAGGGCTCCTGCCCATCACCCCCGGGCTCCTGCTGTGGCTCTGGCTGCAACGTGCAGTGACTTCCAGACCTTCCCCTATTGCCATGGCTGGCACAGCTTTGGCGCTGGTGTCCCTGAACACCCATGGTGGGCAGAACTCCCCCTTGAAGCGCAGTGTGGCTGGTGAGACAGGCTGGCTGATGGCCCTGGACGCTCCCTCAGGTCAGAGTGATGGGCTATGCCAGAAGCTCACCCACCCCTGCCGTGTACCCAAGCCACAGAAGCCCTGGGAGAAGGATGCCTGGGAGATCCCTCGGGAGTCACTGAGTCTGGAGAGGAAGCTGGGAGCCGGGCAGTTCGGAGAAGTGTGGATGGGTGAGAGTGAGGGGGAGGTGGCTGGGAGGATAATGAAGGTGATGGTGAAGGAGGAAGGTGAGGGATGTGAGAGAAGGTAGAGGGATGGTGGGGTGGAAAAGACAGGGAGGGAGTGACCTGAGGGAGAGAAGCAGGGGGACATGGAGATGCAGGGGCTTGGTTGGGCCTGGGCATGTGGGGACAGCCCTGGGCTGTGTGTGGCCTCCAACCTTCCCACAGCAGCTCCTCTGCAGGGCTGGGACTTTGGCTCCACAGCCCAGTGCCCCCAGGGCAGCGTGGGAGTGATCTGTTGTGCCACCCCCAGCTATGTACAACAAGCACACCAGGGTGGCGGTGAAGACCATGAAGCCGGGCAGCATGTCCCTGGAAGCCTTCCTGGAGGAGGCAAACCTGATGAAAACGCTGCAGCATGACAAGCTGGTGAAGCTGCACGCCGTGGTCACCAGGGAGGAACCCATCTTCATCATCACTGAATTCATGGAGAAAGGTGCAATCTGCATCCCTGAGTGATGGCTGTGGGCCAGGCCAAGTGGCAGCACTCAGGTTCCCTGGGATGGTGCAGGATGGAGCCCTTCCACATCCCCGGGCTTGGCTGTGGGCTCTGCACCAGCTGCCAGGGCTCTGGGAGCAGTTCTGCCTCCTGCCACGGTGTCAGTGCCCTGGAGCAGGGTGCTGGGAGAGGGGCTGTGGTGACAGCACTGGGAGAGGAGGGGACAGATGAGTGCAAGCACTCTGCAAGGCAGGAGGGAGCCTGCAGAGGTGCTCCCCCCTCGGCCTATCCAAGGGAGTGGGATGGGGGATCAGGTGTGTTTCCAGAGTCCCCTTGTCCTGCTTGGCTCCCTGGGACACTGTGCCATCCTAAGGGTGGGTGCAGGCTCCAGCTAAACCATCAGCCCTGGCACCTTTCCCTGTCTTCAGGGAGCTTGTTGGATTTCCTGAAGAGTGATGAGGGGAAAACGCTGCCGCTCCCGAAGCTGATCGACTTCTCTGCCCAGGTGAGGAAGGAGGAGACCTTCCCCAGCTCCAAGTGCCCCTTGTCCCCCTGAAAGGGGTGAGTGAGGAGCCTGGGAACTTACCTGGGGCTTGTGCAGGACCAGCCAGAAGCCTGGACTGAACAGTGCTGGGGGTGCAGTGAGGTTTTCCTGTGGGCAGCCGCTGCCTGCCCACCATCCCCATCCCAGTGGCCTTGCAGGAGCAGGGGTGTGAAAGGAGAAGTGGCAGCTTCCCCCTCACACACTGATATCTGCAGCACTCAGCCAGCCCACCTGCACCTGGGCAGTGCACAGCAGAGCTGCACAGACCCTGGGGAGGATTGGCTACTGACTTCTATGTCTGCCATGGTTCTGGTAGCCCTCACAGCCCAAGGGGCCACTGTGCTTTGTGAATAAAGGAGGGTGAGGATGGGGCTTGTTTCCACAGCTCACATTTGCACAGTCCCTTCTCTGGGATGTGTTGGTGCTGGTTGGCATGGCCCAACCAAGCCCAGGGCAATGTTATCAATTTCTATAATTGATAACTATTGATACTGGTAACTATAATTTCTAATTTGCTGCTGCTGTGACAGTTACCTGCAAACCTTACCTGCAAACTTGGGCAAAGCCCCACAAACTCAGCATGGCCACACACCCACCCATCCCACCCCATCCCCAGCACTGCTTCAGGACAGTGCCACAGTGGTGTGAAGCCCTGTGGGTTTAACAGGAATCCTGCAGCATGATCCTGTGTGCTCCCAAGGCCTGAGAGGCTGAGCCAGGCATGGTTCCCAGTCTCCTGGAGGGAGCATAGCAGGCTGTGTTGCCCCAGGGGAGTGCCTGCAGGAGGGCTGTAGCTCAATAAAGTCACCAGAGGGCTATCACAGGCAGGAGAAGGCAGCTGGAGAGGCAGGAGGACTCAAGGATAATAATTTCAGGGATATTTTCAGGAACTGAGTTTGACTACAGAGAAACAGGCTGTTAAACAACTCACTCCATGTGCAACTATTTGCACAACCACCGAGTTCATGCTGCTTCTCCAGAGAACCTGGGTGAGGACTGAACCCAGTGACCCTTTGTGCTGAGCTCAAATATTTCACAGAGGCACCTGAGCAATAGGAAAGCCAGGATGGGATCCCTGTGGGCTTAGCCCAGGTCACTGGCTGCTGGAGCCGGCTGTGCTGGGGTGTGTGGCTCAGCTGTGCACTCCTGCACACCATCTGTTCTCAGCAAGCTGGCTCCTGCCAGCCCCGGCTCGGCCACGGCTCCGAGGGGCTCCGAGGAGGAGCTCTGGGGAGCAGAGGCTGAAGGGCTGGCATGGGCAGGCACAGCCTGGCCCTTGTGCTGGGGCTGAGTCACTGCGGGCAGAAATGCATCTGTGCTCGTGGAAATGATCCTTCCGCTCTTGCACTGCCTGGTTACTTCTGTATTTAGTGGGGAGAGCTCTGTGAGAGCTGCACCTCACCCGGGCCAGCTTGAGGGGTGTGATAAGAAGGGGAGGGTCTCCTCTCTGGCTGCTCCAGCCCTGTCACATTCTGGATTCTGGTCACATCCAGGCACGGGGTACCAGTACAGCTTTGGGGTTGGGTTGTGCACACACCAGGTCACCTCTGCCTGATCAGGGCTCAGACCTGCAGCACTGACTGCAGAGACCTCAGGAGACAGTGGTGAGGGGGGATTGTCAGGGGCCATCACAGCCATCCTGTCCACAGAGAGAGATGACTCTTCAGAAACTAGTGTGGAGGAACTCAGGCTCCCCCATGGTTTTCTGCCCCAGCTAAGGAAGCTCTGGAATGCTGACCTTCGCTGCAGCAATTACAGTGCTGGCATTGTGGGTGTATTTGGAGACTGGTCTCACATCTTCCCTGAGCAGAGAATGATTTGCTCATCCTCCACATCCTCATGGCTGTGGATGAAGAAGTTACACCTTGCCCTGCAAACACTCACAGGCAGTCTCTGGTGATCACATGAGCTCCTCAGCTGTCAGTTCTCACAGATTTTCTCACACAGCAGCTTAAAGGTGTCATGTTGGGCTGGTCACCCAAACCCCAACCTCTTCTGCAAGAGATTCCCTGCTTGGAGAGCAGTTTCCATGCAGGAAAGTCACAGAATGGTTTGAGTTGGAATGAACCTTAAAGCTCATCTCATTCCAAACCCTTGCCACGGGCAGGGATACTTTCCATTAGACCAGGTTGCTCCAAGCCCTGCCCAGCCTGACCTTGAACACTTTCAGGGATGGGACATCCATCTCCTGCTGTGGTTCAGCCTCCTTTCACCCCTTTCTGAGTGCTGCCAGAAGCAGTTGACTCCTTTGGGGCTGAGGGGGTGTGTGTTATTTCAAGCAGCCTCCTTGCATTTGCCTTGCTCCCCTGTTGCAGATTGCAGAAGGAATGGCTTTTATTGAGAAGAGGAACTACATCCACAGAGACCTGAGAGCCGCCAACATCCTGGTGTCAGCAGTGCTGGTGTGCAAGATTGCAGACTTTGGGCTGGCCAGGGTCATCGAGGACACCGAGTACACGGCCCGGGAAGGTGCTGGGGGTGACAGGCTGGGGGGTTCCCTTAGAGCCACCATGGTGGTTCTGACCCTGGGAAGGATGTGCTGGGTACATGGGCACAGGGAAGCTCCTCTCATTTGCATCTCTCTACTGTTTGTCTCTTGTTCCCCTTATTTTACCACCCATTTCTCAGCAGTTGGGGTTGAGCTCATGTTTCCCATCGGATCTCTTTGTCCAGGTGCCAAGTTTCCCATTAAATGGACTGCACCAGAAGCCATCAACTACGGATCTTTCACTATAAAATCTGATGTCTGGTCCTTTGGGATCCTCCTGACTGAGATCATTACCTATGGACGCATCCCCTACCCAGGTAAGGAGGTGAAATGCCTCCTCTAATGTGGTTCCAAAAGACATATTCCACCTTCTGGGCCCTGTGCACGTGACCTGAGCTTCTCCAGCTCAATGGGAAAACCCTGTATATCCTTGTAATTAGAGACCATCCTGTATTTTATACTAATAATTATTTTGGTACCTTTTTTCAATGGGAAATTACTCTGTAAATGCTACCACAAATGGACCATGAAGGATCTGGGGTGGCACAACAGGCTGTTCTGAGGAGCAGCTCTGCCCCCACACTGTCTTGTTTTCATTGGCAATGCCTCATCACAGACTTAGCATTTTAATTTATACAAAATTATTTTAATTTATACAAAGTGATTATAAACCCCATCTGACCTGGGGCACAAAACTCCATCCTACAATAACCCAGCATCTCCTTTGTCCACGTTTCCCTGACCAGGAACAACAGCTCCCCAATCCCAGCCCCTCTAACCACTTTTTCCTTCCTGGAGACATTGCCCAAAGGGAGAGAAGTTTTGGGGTTGGGGATTTTATACTTTTAAAGAAAGCAGTGATGAACCAGGTGCTGTTCATCTGTCCCAGGGATGTCCAGCTTGGAGGTGATCAGGGCGCTGGAGCGCGGGTACCGGATGCCCCGCACGGAAAACTGCCCCGAGGAGCTCTACGGCATCATGGGGAGGTGCTGGCAGATCCAACCCCAGGATCGTCCCACTTTTGAGTACATACAGAGTGTTTTGGAGGATTTCTTCACTGCCACTGAGAGCCAGTACCAGCAGGAGCCGTAGCTCGGGGTGCCACTGCCAGCTCTTCCCGTGTCACCCGTGCCCTGCTTCCCCTGCCAGCCCGGCCCAGGAGCCACAGCCCTCCTGAGTGCTGGGCTGGAGGAAGCACATGGTGGAGGGAGAACAGATGTGGCCATTCCTTGTCCTTTCCCAGGAGCCTCAGTGTCCGTGGGGCAGGGCTGGCTGGACAGTGGATGTCCAGACCCCAGGAGGGTGGACAGGGATGGGGCCAGGCCTGCTTTTGCTGCAAGGAAAAACCCAGATCATATTTTTTTTTATCCTTCTGAGATCTTACCACATCGTTCCGCAGAAGTGGTGCTTTAGTGTGCTGGCCTCGGTGAGATGCCCTGCAGTGCCTGTACTCCCTGTGATTGATCCCAGGGGATTCCCATGGGACATGCTGCAGTGGGTTCACCATCAGCACAGGATCCTGGGCTTTGTCCTCCTCTCTCCCTCCTCTCCTCCCTCCTCTCCCAGTGTTTTCATGGCAGCCACCGTACAGAGTGCAGGTTTCGTGAGGCTGTGCTGCAGGGGCAGATGGACACAGACAATGCTTTTCCAGGCCATCCCTGCATGGATCCCCCTCCACTCGCCTTGGGAGGAACCTCTGGAGCCCAAAGCCATGGCAAAAGGAGCCCTCTCCCCCATGGCAAAGCTTACAGGCCAAGATTTGTTGTCTGCTGGTGGATTTGCAGTGTCAGCAAGGGCCCAGTGCTCCCTTCACAGTCACTTTATGTTATTTTTAGTAGTTCGTGAGGTTATTTGGGGAAAAGGATGAAACAGTATTTTTTTAAGACAGCCATGTACCTCTCACAGCAGGGAGACTGGGGTCTGTGATTATATTTTTGATACCAAGAGGCAAACGCCGTCGCTTCTGCTTTGGGGTCTTTTTTTGTAATCAATAAAATATTTATCAACCTTTCCTCTCCTGGCCGTTCCTGCTGCTCCGCAGCCCGGACTGGGGAGACGCGGATGGGGCAAAGCTGGGACCCGAAGCGCCCCTCGGAACGGGGGCTCCAGAGGCGGGCAGACCCGCAGGCCTCGGGCCGCAGGGACCGGAGGAACCGGGGGAACCGGAGGAACCGGGAGGTTCAGAACGCTCCGGGCGCCTCCCGACCCCGCCGCCTCGGTGCCCTCACCAAACATGGCGGCCGCAGCGTCGCGCCCGCTCTCCGTGCAAAGGCTGCTGCCCTCAGCAAAGATGGCGGTGCAGCCCGCCCCTTCCCTGGCCGGCTTCGCGGTGCCGGAGACCCGCTGGGCACCAGAGCAGAGACCCCCGCCCCAGCCCGCCCGGCGAGAGGGCTGTGCGGCCGCGGGGCTAAGCTGGGCCCGGTCCCGGCAGCGCGGAGCGAGGCCGCCCGGCGCGGTCCTGCCCGGCCGCCGCTGTCGCCATGGCGATCGCCCCGCAACCAATCGCGCGCCGCTTCCGGTGACGTCAGCGCCGACACGTGGATCCAAGATGGCGGCGTCGGCGGCGATGGTGAGTGCGGCGGGCCTGGCCCGGCCCCGCGTCCCGCCCGCTGTCCCCCGGCCCGGCGGCGGNCGGCCCGGCGGCGGCCCGGGCGCGGGGCTGGGGGCGGGGGCTCCGGTCAGGCCCGCACCGCGCTGGGAGGGATGCGGGCCCGGCCCCTGGCCGGAGGAGGCTCCCCGGTGCCGCCCGGGGCCTTGCAGCTGCCCCGCGTCTCCCGGCGGTGTCACCTGTGGAGGGCAGGGCTCGGGCCCCGCTCGGTGCCCAGGGGCCCAGCGGAGCCCAGGGGTTCCTGTCCCGCCTGCCCGGCGCTCCCTCGGCCCCAGAGTCGCTCCCTTTCTGCGGTTCCCGGCGGTGTCCGGGCAGGAGGGCCGGGCCCGGGGCTCGGAGCGGTGAGGGCTGTAGGGAGCACCGGCACATCCTTCGGCCTTCCCTTCCCAGCTGTCAGCCTGCAGCCCGTGCTGCTGCCCAGCACGGAGGCTGTGTGGTTCTCACAAATGTTTGGTGGTGGTTGTCGGGTCCAGGTTTGAGGAGCCGCTTCACCTTCCCGGGTCCCAGCATCCCTGTTAGTACCATTAAATTATTCCTTGAATCCTCAGAGCACTGAAGGTGTTCCTGGTGAGCATCAGTGCTACCTCGCACAGGAGAAAACGAGCTGCCGAGACATTTGTTATCTGCCTTCAAGTCCTGTAGTTTCCTCCTTGCTTTCATAGGACATTTTTGTGACAACGCATGGCAGGAATAGCGGTGTGGATAAAGGATGTGTGCTGATACAGAGGTCTCTGCTGGCGGGGCTGTGAGGTGACTCACGGAGAGACCGGGAGGGGATTGGGAGAGCCGAGGTTTTCTTTAATTTGCTTTAAGCATCTTCGTACCTCGCTGGGTTTCCCCCCGGCGGGAGGAGGGAGTGCTCCGCTGGCTGTGAGAGCTGGGATGGCCCTACTGGGAATTCCCTCGTGGAAGGACAGAGGAGGCTGCCAGCAGCTCTCCTGCTGTCAGAGGAGCCCTGAAGTCCGTGTGAATGCTGCACTTGTCTCCTCCTGAAGGGCTCTCATGGCTCCTCTAGTGCAGGGACTAATAAAGATGAGCTTATCCCAGCAGTTGTCAGGATCATCCAAGGAGGCANGGTCCTGCCCGGCCGCCGCTGTCGCCATGGCGATCGCCCCGCAACCAATCGCGCGCCGCTTCCGGTGACGTCAGCGCCGACACGTGGATCCAAGATGGCGGCGTCGGCGGCGATGGTGAGTGCGGCGGGCCTGGCCCGGCCCCGCGTCCCGCCCGCTGTCCCCCGGCCCGGCGGCGGCCCCGGCGCG
>VWZP01008031.1:1030888-1076431 GCA_013396995.1 Dicaeum eximium
GTCAGCCTGCAGCCCGTGCTGCTGCCCAGCACGGAGGCTGTGTGGTTCTCACAAATGTTTGGTGGTGGTTGTCGGGTCCAGGTTTGAGGAGCCGCTTCACCTTCCCGGGTCCCAGCATCCCTGTTAGTACCATTAAATTATTCCTTGAATCCTCAGAGCACTGAAGGTGTTCCTGGTGAGCATCAGTGCTACCTCGCACAGGAGAAAACGAGCTGCCGAGACATTTGTTATCTGCCTTCAAGTCCTGTAGTTTCCTCCTTGCTTTCATAGGACATTTTTGTGACAACGCATGGCAGGAATAGCGGTGTGGATAAAGGATGTGTGCTGATACAGAGGTCTCTGCTGGCGGGGCTGTGAGGTGACTCACGGAGAGACCGGGAGGGGATTGGGAGAGCCGAGGTTTTCTTTAATTTGCTTTAAGCATCTTCGTACCTCGCTGGGTTTCCCCCCGGCGGGAGGAGGGAGTGCGCCGCTGGCTGTGAGAGCTGGGATGGCCCTACTGGGAATTCCCTCGTGGAAGGACAGAGGAGGCTGCCAGCAGCTCTCCTGCTGTCAGAGGAGCCCTGAAGTCCGTGTGAATGCTGCACTTGTCTCCTCCTGAAGGGCTCTCATGGCTCCTCTAGTGCAGGGACTAATAAAGATGAGCTTATCCCAGCAGTTGTCAGGATCATCCAAGGAGGCAGCCCTTGGAAAAGGGACAGTGTCAGGGTGCCATTAGCACTGTTCTGTCCTGCTAATGTGCCTGAGGGCAGAATGAAGGTTACTGTGTGAGAGAGCTTGTTGGGTTTTTTCCCTCCCACAGAAAAGTGGGCTGTGGCTTTCCTCCCTTTCTGTCACCCTATTTAAAAAGTTTCAGTGAGTGGAATGGAACAGGAGAGCTGTGTGAATCCATTTGGACAAATGGCTCTGCACAGGTAATTTTCCCTGTTTTCCTTCAGAGGTGTCTTTGAAAGTTAACAGCTCTTGATAATGGCTCTTTGATGTCTCTCTTGCTCTTCTCTGCCAAAAAGAGATGGGACAATCAATGATATCCATCCCTGTCACTTCCTACTTCCTTTTCATCTCTTTGAACAAATCCTGTGTTCAGTTCTTCAGTTCCTATGTGGATTGTGAAACACTTAAGACCTAAACCAGCCCTGGTACAGCACCAGCTCAATTCAGACGCTTGAAATTGCTGCTGCTTGGGGGTTTCTTCAAGCTGTTGGCAGTAGGCTGGGCAGGGATGTCCTGGTGCACATGGCCAGGCCACAGACGCTCTGGAGCATGTTGGAGCTGTTGCAGAGTGCCCCAGGGAACAACTGCTGTTTCCCCTTTCCCTTAAATAAACGCTGGAGTTCAGACTCTGGCAGTGGTAGCTGGAGGCACCACGAGTCCAGGGAGGGACAAGTGTGGTAATAACTGGATGTTTTAGGGTCTCTTCATGCTGGGTCAGACTGGGGTTCAGACAACAAGTCCTCTGTTTTGGCAGCGTGGTTTGTGAACCCTCTGTGAATTCACAGCAAGTGGCAACGTTGTTATAAGTCTTTCTGAAAGGGGTAAACCTGGGGTTTCTGCAAACGCCAAGACTAGTGATAATTATCCAGAAGGGCCTCCTTGCAGAGGATTTGTGTGTGAACTTTTGATCTGAGGGACAGAAATGGGTGATTGTGCTCCTGCAGTTACTTCTTTTGTTTAGATCATATTCTCCTAAGAAAGAGTGTCTCTGCATGTCTGCATATAGGAAAATAATCAGGCTTAGGCAATCTGAACTATTTTTGGCTACTTGCAGCTGGGTTTTTCTCAGTCTGGTGTTGTGAATATTTGTTGTGCTACTTGTTGCACCATTACACGATTTCCTGGCACCTCAGATGCAAGATTGTCATTTGAGGGGTTTTTTTTGCATGTTTTTGAAATTTAATAGTTGGAAAAGGCTGTGAAGCTGTGTGTCCTGTTTGCTGGAAGTCTGGGCCTTGCCAGGGCTCTGTGACTGAGCTACACAGAGCTCCCTCCTGAAGTTCTGACCTGGCACAGAAGAGAACTCAGCTTGCAGGCATCCCCCCTGTGAGACAGCCACCTGGCCAGGCCCATGAGTTACACGGAGGTTTTGGGTGGGGTCCATGTTGCCATTTCTAAGCTGCTGCCTTTGGAGAAGATGAGGCACATTTGTCAGTACAAGAGCTAAAGTCCTGATGAGAAAGGCCCCTGGCTTCAGCTTCCCTGTGCTCTGCCAGCTCAGGAACCTGCACTGGGCATTTCCTTCATATTTCACTTCCAAAGCTTCCCCCACCTGTTGCATTTCTTGCTACCAACTGTTCTTTCCTGGCAAGGCTTTACAGAGTCGCCCTCTTATCTTTCCTGTTGCCTGGTGCTGCCTGAGTCATCATCATCTGTATGCAAAGACAGCCTGATTTCTGCCAAAATTGTCATCAAAAATTTCACCTTCTGCATGCTCATGTGTCTCCTGAGTGTCTGCCAAAGTTCTGTCCTGGTCTTGTCACCTCCCAGCCCGCTGGGGCACAGGTGGCAGTGGTGTGGTTTTGGTTTTTCAGTAACACTGTGTAGGTCTGTCACTTGAGTGACAAATGAGAGAAGGGCTGCAGGTTGCTGGCTGCTCTGGAGTGCAGTGTGGGACAAGAGTGCAGATTCCTTCCAGTGCTTCCCCTGTCCAGGAAGCCTTTTTCTACTCTGTGGAGAGCCACTGAGCACTCCCTTTAAAGATTGGAAAGGCAAAGTTTAGTGGAGCACACAAAATAAGCCACATGTTGCCTCAAGGCAGATCAGTATTGAAGGTCAGGCAGTTTTAACAAGAGTGTTTCCAAGCTGGGGCTTTATGCCTGCTCCAAGTGTATTTGGGTATGCTTAGAATAGATCTGAAAATCCCCTTTGTGTTTGGGCTGGCATCTCATTCCACCCCACTGCCGTGGGCAGGGACACCTTCCACTATCCCAGGTTGCTCCAAACTCCATCCAGCCTGGTCTTGAACAATTCCAGAGATGGGGCAGCCACAGCTGCTCTGAGCAATCTGTGCCAATTCTTGAGCACCCTCACAAGGAAGAATTTCTTCCTCATGTACAGTCTAACCCTACTCTGTTAGCAAGCAGAAAAGCAAAGTGATGGCCTGCTCCATGCCTGCTCCATGCCCCATGGTGCACATAAAAATGGCATTTTTCTTGTGATTGAGCAAAGCCAAAGTTTTCCTAATTGCAGATGAAGAGGCAGAGACATGCTGAGTGGGAAATGACTTGCTAAGGGTCACAAAGCAAACAGGAACAGCTTTTGTGAATTTAATTTCTGTTTAATCACCTGACTGCACAGCCTTTCTAATGTCTGGGATGAATATTTCCAGTGTTGTTGCCCATCTCTAATGTTGTTCCAGTGTTTCTGTTGTATTTTACTGTTCCTTTTCCTTTTTGCAGGAAAGGCTGAGATATGTGCTGGGCCTGCTGCTGTTGCTGCACAGCACAGACTCGTTCTACGTACCCGGGGTGGCTCCCATCAACTTCCACCGCAATGATCCCGTGGAAATAAAGGTGGGATAAACTCAGTGCTCTTAGTCTGTTTGGTTTGGGGTTTTTTTGTCTTTTGGGATTTTTCTTTTTTATACCATAGCAGCTAAAAGGGGCTGGAAAGTTAAATTTGGGGATCCTGTTGCTCAAATTTTGCAGATATTTCCTGTTTCACGTTTGAATCCCAACATGATTCCTGTTCTTGCCCCTGATCTCATCTACCAAATTCCTTCAGCAGTTGCACCAGAGTCCTCAAGATGTTCCTCTGTTTGGGAAGAGGGTCCCTTTCTCACTGTGGCTTTGAAGTGAATTTAATTTTTTCAGCATTATACTGACTCTAAAAGTGCTTATACAGAGTGTGCCTTTAGGTGGAAGGTGAATGGTAGAATAAGGTCTGAATCAGACCTTCTTAATACCCAGTTTGCTCATGTTGTGCCTTTAGGGAAATGCATGAGAAGCTCTTCCCAGGTGGAGGTGCTTGTCCTTGACTCTTGCAGATCTTTCAGCCCAGCCTTGCTGAGAGCTGTTCCTGTGCAGTGTTGTTGGTACTCAATGACAGAGCTGCTGTACCCATCCATGAGGAAGCCAGGCTTTGCTTTCAGACATCAGTGATTTATAGCCCATTTCATTTATTTTTCTAAAGCTGTGGCCTCTGTCTCAGCAAATCCAGCACCCTCGGGGCTGCTGAGGTTGGCTGCTCTCACGTGAAGCATGGTACAGTTTTCTCTTTGGCCACAGACTGCCAGACCTGGGCTATTTTGAAGCAAATTAAACTTGCCTGTGGCTACACTAAACTTCCCAGAAGATGAGGGTTTTGGAATGGTTGTTCTCAAAGGGATTTCAGGAGCCAAATCCTTCCTCAAGTGCTTAGGCAAGTCAGTCTGTTTGCCAGCACTCTTCCAATAAACAAGTTTGGCTGTGTTACAAAACACTTCTGTTTTTCAGAGCAGCCAGGGTCTTGGCTGTTGTGGTATGTCTCTGCACTTCCCTTGTACCCTGTGATTTGTGGAAACTCTCCAGGAATGTTTATGGTTGGTCACCTTGTCTGCCCAGACTGATGGCTCTCTGGCTTTCCTTGCAGAGATTAAAACTGCTGAACTCTTCATAGCACTGGAGGCCAGACCTCTAGGTCCAGTGGGATATGAATTTTTGCTTGAAGAAATCTTGTATGAAATGTGACTCTTGAATCTCTTTTGAGCTCTTTGTTGTTTCTTAGGACTCCACTGAGACATAAATTTGTGAAACCACCATGTTTGTTCTTTGACTGTTTCTCTGTGAATGACTTGCTACTGGAAGTCTCTCAGGAATATCTGTCTCTGTTACTATTTTTAATATTAGTAGTAGTATCTTCTGGAAGTGAGCTTTATGGAAGGTGTCTTGAAGTAAGCATCAGCTTCTGGATGATCCTGAGAGGACAGGAAATTATCTGGAGTTTTTTTCCTGGGGATAATCTTTCCATTCTTCCTGCAGGCTGTGAAGCTGACGAGCTCCCGGACCCAGCTGCCGTACGAGTACTACTCACTGCCCTTCTGCCAGCCCAGCAAGATCACTTACAAGGCTGAGAACCTCGGTGTGTACCTGTCAGACAGCATGGGGGGTGTTTACAGGGGTAAAAGCAATTGCAAATGTAGCTTCTGCTGAGCTGAGAGAACCTGCTTCCTCTGATTCACTGAGTGCTGGCTGTCTGCAAGGGACAGTGTCCATGTGTTGGACAGAGGAAGTGCTTGTCCTGAAGGAGAGCATGTAACTTACTTCATAAGCGGGGCTTGATACTTCCAACAAAGTAGCTAAATTGTCCTGCAGTCTTATCCCTGCAGTAAAGGGCTAGCAAAGAAGACTTGCTATGGTCCCTCCAGCTGCACAGTGCCTGGCAGCAGGATCAGCAGCAGGAAGCCTGGCAGTCTCCAACCCTGCCCGTGTTTTCCTGTTTTCCAGGTGAGGTTCTTCGTGGGGACCGAATTGTAAATACGCCTTTCCAGGTTTCCATGAATGTGGAGAAGAAATGTGAAGTTCTGTGCAACTTTCCCAACAAGCCAGTCACTCTGACAGTGGAGCAGAGCAAGCTCATCGCCGAGCGCATCAGGGAGGATTACTACGTCCACCTGTGAGTCACCTCCAGCCTGGGCTTGTGTCGGGGCAGTTTGGTGCTGTGGACAAATTTGATCTGAAATCTGTGTTTTCAGCATTGCTGATAACCTCCCTGTGGCAACACGGCTGGAGTTTTATTCCAATCGTGAGGAAGAGGAGAAGAAGAAGGAGAAGGATGTGCAGTTCGAGCATGGATATAGGCTTGGGTTTATGGACAATAACAAGGTACAGAACTGAGGTGCTGTGTGAGGGTGCCTGGAGGAGATCTGGGTGTCTGTTAGAGGTCTGCCAGAGAGTATCAGAATTGGGAATGCAACCTAAAGGTTTTATTAGTAGTGGAAATATGAGAGAGGAGTCTCTTGTGGGCAGAAAAGGCTGGGTGCTGGAAAGGTGGGAAAGCCAGGAGTCCTTGCTTTTATTTACTGTGTAACTTTGGACAGGCTCGTGCAGTGGTTTCCCCTCAGCAGAGCAAAGGGACTGTGCCCCCAGGACTGGTTATCTCTGGTGTTGAAATCTTTAGTTTTCCCTCACTGAAGCCGTTTTCTGCAGTTGTTGCTTCTCAGCTTTGCCTCTTCCTCCCATAGGGTGCTAATGTTCTATTTTATGTCACTGTTTCAGTTCTACCTGCACAACCACCTCTCCTTCATCCTTTACTACCACAGAGAGGATGTGGAAGAGAGCCAGGAGCACACCTACAGGGTGGTGCGCTTCGAGGTGATTCCCCAAAGCATTAAACTAGAAGGTAAGAGACTCCTGAGGAGGGGACCAAGGGGGAAGAATCTCCTGTATGGACAAAAGTTGGATGCCAGTGATGTGTCAGGGTGCCAATTGTGTCAGGGCACAGAAATGAGTCTAAATTACAAGAATAATAAACCGCTTTGTTATTAAGGAATTACCAACAATAGAGACATATCCATGAACTGCAATCCATGGAAAATCAATTCCTGTAAAAAGAGCTGAGTTTGAGGTTTTGGGGTTGGATTTTTTTGCACTTTGTCATCTGGTATGAGGCATGTCTGGCATTCTAGCTCTTGCTGTGGCACAGATCTCTCTGACTGGGACACTGTGTGCTGGTTCAGGGACACACAGGATGTTTGGAACTTTTCTGGGGGATTGAAATTTAAAAATAATGCTTAGGGGAAAACACTCCTAACTCAGTGAGCCCAATGGAAAAGGGTGTCTAGAAGGGCAGTTGCTGATGGTGTGGATCACCCCACACAGCTCCCCTCTGGCAGGGCAGGCACTGCTGCAGAGGTCTTGTTTCTCACCATATCACGTGGAATAGAGGATTTGTTTGTGGTCTAGATCCTTGGCTTCAGAACCTCTGGCTTTTATCCTTCCAGTTAAGGAGAGCCCTGTGCATAACTTTCAGGAAAGTTTGTTAATGGTGCTCCACTGCTGGTCAGGAGAATAGTTTTGCAAACTGCAGAGCTGGGGAGCAAGGAGCGAGTGCTTCCCCAGCTGGAAATTCTGCAACCCACTGTCCTGAGGGCGATGCTCCATGGGAGAGGTGGTGCCTGAGGGAAGGGCTCACTGTGTGCTGTGCTTTCCCTTACAGACTTGAAGGCTGATGAGAAGAGCACGTGCACCCTGCCCGAAGCCGCGGGCTCTGCCCCTCAGGAAATAGATCCTACTAAAGAGAACCAGTTGCTCTTCACCTACTCTGTGCATTGGGAGGTGAGGCAGTACTGGGGAGCTGGCTGGCAGTGATGCTCCAAGTGTCTGTCACTGGAGTGGTGGAAGGCATTGGGAATGTGCTGGTGTGAGAAGAACTCTCCTGTTCTTTCAGGAAAGTGACATTAAGTGGGCTTCCCGCTGGGACACCTACCTGACCATGAGTGACGTGCAGATCCACTGGTTTTCTATCATTAACTCAGTTGTGGTCGTCTTTTTCCTTTCAGGTGAGTGGATGTGTGGGGAGAGGAAGGCTTTACCATTATCTGCAGGCAATTTTCTTTAAGCCTTAGCTGCAGGTGGCTTAAGGAGAATGTGGCCACATCTGAACCTGGTCAGAAGGAGCAGGAAACCAGTTTAAAGCCTCCCAGTTCAAACAGTGTCCTGTGGGGTCAGGCATTTACCAGCCTTTCTCTTACTGGGGTCACTGAGGGAGTAAAAAAACCCACAAGAAAGCCACAATGCCCCATTTCTGCTGGAATGCTGCCTTCCCTGCTCCTTGGGGTTTTGTTTCTTTCTTTGCTGATGACTCAAGACCTCCTCTCCCAGCCAGAGCAGTGTGTTGGTGGGAGCCATATAGTTGCACAGCATGAGAGCAGCACAGCCACGTGGGAGCCTCTGAACTGAATTCTGTGCTTGTTTTCAGGGATTCTCAGCATGATCATCATCCGCACTCTGCGGAAGGACATTGCCAACTACAACAAAGAAGATGACATTGTATGTGTTTGTTCCTTGGGCTGGGATTAGAGGGAGGGAAGCACATGCCAGGAGGGATCCAGTGTGCAGACTCAGGTGTATTGTCCCTTCCCTTGCCCTGTTTTCCTTTGAGCCCTGGCCATGGGAGGGGCAGTTGTGTCGTGCTGTCACACACCTTTTTCTGCCTGAACAATCACATACCAGTTCAAGATGTCTTCAGACCTAAGCACTGACTGCAGACAACTCTGTAAATCTGTGTAAATGTGTGCCCTGACAATTCAGGTCTCAGCTGTTTTTAGCCCAAGAGGAAAGAAGTTTCTTGGCTAGAGTGGTAAAATTCAGTAGAAAAACTGAATCCAGGGCAGTTAACCTCTTAGGTTGGCTGTGGTAGGACCTTAATTTCCACTGGCATATCGCATCTAAATAACCTCCTTTTTCTGTTGTTGCTATAGGAAGATACCATGGAGGAATCTGGTTGGAAACTTGTGCATGGAGATGTCTTTAGGCCTCCACAGTACCCTATGATCCTCAGCTCTCTCCTAGGTTCTGGAATTCAGCTCTTCTGTATGATCCTGATTGTCATCTGTAAGTGGCACATGTTGCACGGGCTGGCTGTAACACAAATGATGCTCGAGGATGTTTGACTTCACCCTGTGCCCACCTTAGCTGGAGCGAGGCCCATTATGCTGTTCCTGTTGCCATCAGCCTGGGCTCAGCGCTGCAGAGCTGCTGCATGACATTGCTCAGCTGAAGGCAGCTTTGTGTGATTATATTTCCTGTGCTAAGCTGTGAGCCCTGGTTGATAATGGGCTGTGAGACTTGCACAGGTGTGCCTTGCCTGCTGAGTTGCACCTGCTCCCATCCCTGGGGAAGCTGAGGCTGAAGCATGGTCTGTAGCTGAGATCAAAGCTGTGCCTTCCTCTCCGGCCAGTGCTGGAGGCTGTGGATGCCTTATGCTGGGAAGGAAATCAGGCCTGTGCAGGGATTGCAGTCAGCTGTGGGCTGCAGATGGGACAAACCCCTGTCCTCCAGCTGCTGCAGCACATGTCCCTCAGAGCTGCTGTTCCTTGTCCTGTTTCCCTCTGCAGTTGTTGCTATGCTGGGGATGCTGTCGCCTTCGAGCCGGGGCGCGCTGATGACAACTGCCTGCTTCCTCTTCATGTTCATGGGGTAGGTGCCTCCACAGCTTCCCCCCGTGCTGTCCTGCCTCTCCCCAGCAACAACAGCTCATTTTCATTGACTTGGCTTGTCTCTGTCCAGGGTTTTTGGTGGATTCTTTGCTGGCCGCTTATACCGGACTCTGAAAGGCCATCGATGGAAGAAGGGAGCCTTTTGTGTGAGTCGTGGATGTTCTGTGCTGTATATCCAAGTTTGCTGATGGGAAGATCAGTGGATAAGCTCCACATGTTTGTGGTAGCTGGACACAGTCTAGCTGTGCTGCACATTTGCTGTGGGTTGAGTCTTTGTAGCTGTACAGAAAAGACACCACCAGAGCACGTACTAGAGCAAAGAGGATTGTCCAAGATCCTCCCCACAGCCCAGCTCTGTGTCCTTGTCCTATAACAAAAGGGACACTTCTCCACATGTGCCTTGTCTCAGGGATGGACTTGTTGCAGGGAACATCTTGCTGATGAGTCAGGTGCTTTCTCTTATGCTCTGGTTTCTCTTGCAGACAGCGACGCTGTACCCGGGTGTCGTCTTTGGCATCTGCTTTGTCCTCAACTGCTTCATCTGGGGGAAACACTCCTCTGGTGCGGTAGGTGCCACCCTCAGCCTGGGGCCTGCTGGTGGGAGAGGGTCACTGGGCTGATAGGGACTCACTTGGCTTACCAGACCTTTCCAAGTGGGTGACTGGAGGGTTGGCTTGGCCAATGGCATCAGTCCCCAGGGCACGAGAGCTGTCAGCCTCACTTCTGTGGCTCTTGGTGTGATTCCAGGTGCCTTTCCCTACCATGGTGGCCTTGCTCTGCATGTGGTTTGGGATCTCCTTGCCCTTGGTCTACCTGGGTTACTACTTTGGATTTCGCAAGCAGCCGTATGACAATCCTGTACGGACAAATCAGATTCCCAGGCAGATCCCGGAGCAGAGGTGGTATATGAACAAATTTGTGGGGTGAGTGATGACTGACTGGGAAATATGGTGAGTTAAATCCCCTGCCCTCAGTCCCCTTGGGTTGCTGAGTGTCACCTTCTGCCGTTCTCTGGACATGGACAGATGGCAGATTGGGTTCCTTGAGACCACATTGATAATTTGGATGTGGCATGAGGGGTAGCTGTGGTACATGCTCAACAGTGGGAGCAGCTGTGCCATTGCCTGTGCAATTTAGTAATCCGGAAATGTAGAGCCTTTGCTTGTAGTGTTCTGTGGTTACAAGGAATTTTTAAAGTCCAGACAGTTATATTGTGCTGCTTATGGTTTTTGTTTCTGCTCTGTAGGATCCTCATGGCTGGTATTCTGCCTTTTGGAGCCATGTTCATCGAACTGTTCTTCATTTTCAGTGTAAGCATTTAACCCACTTTCCTTCCCAATAGGATTCCTTTCATGACAAAGCTTTTGAAAGGGAGGCAGCTTCCACTGGAGTAGTCTCCTAGTCCTGTATTCTCTGAAGGGGGTACCTGATTTCTTCCAAGCCATTCAGTGGTTTCCATAGAGAGCTATGGAAGTCTTCTGGTGGTTTGAAGGATTGGGTAAAGACAAAATTTACTGTAACGTTACATCAAGGAGGGTTCCTGATCTTGAGACAGTCACTCTTCTGGTGCTACCCATTTTTCACCTTGTATGGATGGGGAAGAATTTGCTGGTCCATTGCTTGGGAGAGGCAGGGGAATGAACAAGCTATCTCAGAGCTGTCCTTGTGCACCTTTTTGCAACCTGAATCCTCTGAAGTGACATTGTGAAATGCATAAGATCTGTGGTTTCATCTGGGTGAGGCTGAGGGCCTCCTCATTTTCCCCTGGCTGGCTGCCAGAAGTCAGTCCCACGTTCAGCCAGTCCCACTGTGATTGATCACAGTAATATGGAAATAAATTTCTGCTGTGTGTTTATTTCAGGCAATCTGGGAGAACCAGTTCTATTACCTTTTTGGCTTCCTCTTCCTGGTATTTATAATTCTGGTGGTATCCTGCTCCCAGATCAGCATTGTCATGGTGTATTTCCAGCTCTGTGCTGAGGTGAGATTTCTGTGTTTGTAATTTGGATAGCTGAGGGTACTTGCTCCTGGAAAACCATAAATCACATTATTGCTGCTGCTCAGCAAAGAATAGTGTGGCACAGCCTCACAGGTGTGATTGTCCCCAATGTCCCTTCACTCTAAAGGGAATTAAAGCTCCTTGGTTATATGTTAGGTTTGGAACTGTGGTTTCATACCAGGAATTTTGCTGGGCACAGGGTGTTTTGAACTGTTCCCAAACTGTTCTATTCCATCCACATACAAAACAAAATGCAGGACCAAAGGTGAGCCATGTCCTTGGGCAGCAGGTGCTTTGAGCCTGACTGTCAATCACATCTCTTGGTTTGGAAACACTTTTGTGACAGAAAAAGTTCCCCAGTCTTAAATTGTGGATTTCCTTTGAAGGAAGAATGGGTGGTGTTCTCCATGTCCTGGAATGGTCACAGTTTCCCTGAGGCAGGGCCTGGGGAGAAGAAAGTCTGGGGGATAATGAGTCTCTTTATCCTGTCAGGATTACCGCTGGTGGTGGAGGACCTTCCTGGTGTCTGGAGGATCTGCGTTCTACGTGCTCATCTATGCTGTCTTCTACTTTGTCAACAAGGTATTCCTCCTGGGTTAAAGTGCCATGTTTCTGGGGGTGACTGTGGGATTTGGGAAAGGAAATAGTGGGCCTGCTGAATCCCAGTCTGCCCAAGGCAGTGCTGACAGCCCTTCTAGACAGGAGAGGAGGGTGTAGGTGCCCCAGGACTTGTGCAGAGCAGCATTCCCTGACCCCACCTGAAAGTGGATCTCCCTTCAGCTGGACAAAAATGAAAGTTTTCCTCCCTTTGCCAGATCTCCCCTTGCAGAGTGCACTGGTTGGTTTGTCACCTCTGTGCATTTTGCTGATTTTTTTTGTCCTCTTGTGTTTCAGCTGGATATTGTTGAGTTCATTCCCTCCTTACTGTACTTTGGCTACACTGCCCTCATGGTCCTGTCCTTCTGGCTCCTGACGGGCACCATTGGCTTCTACGCAGCCTACATGTTTGTGCGGAAGATCTACGCCGCCGTGAAAATCGACTGAAGCTGGAATCCCCCCAGCAGGAATCAGACACCTCTGAACATGTGTCCTCCCAGGAGGGACAGGGACATCTTCTCCCAGCTCTTTTTAAGGAAACAAAAATCCAGTGGGAGAGTCACAAGAGAAATAATTAACTCCTCGATTTGGAATGTAACTTTGGCACAGTGTACATGGATTCTGGGCTACTTCTGCGGGGAAAAGGGGTCTGTAGATACCTTACATTTTAACTTTATTATCCTGTTCCATATTTGAGGGAGTTTTTTAGCAGAGAAATATCCCTCTGTATAAGTAAACCCCCTTTTTGCTAATCCATCCTTTTTTTTATGTTGATGATGAGCGGATTTGAGACAGCAGTGGAAACACTTGTGAAAAAGTTTTCTTCCAGCCCCTGGGGTGCTCTAGGATTCAGGGAGACTCTTCAGACGAGTGTCAGACTGGGTTTTTCTCCTGCCTTCCTGTCTGCACGGAAGAGGGAGCTTGACTGTGGCAGAATAACCGGAGCCTAAAGGCTCATCCAGCGGGAGTCGGGCGCACTCCGATCACCGAAGTCCCGGCTTCGGCTTGTTTACAATTTGCTGGAGGTGCCATGCAGAGCCTGGGAAGTGCAATTCCACCCTGAGAGAGCTTGAGCAACCTTCAGCATCACTTCTCCCTCCCTCCAGCCTCGGACAGCACAGGCTGCTGTGGGAGGGTGGGATTGCCTCTCCTCCAGAAGGCAGGACAGAAGGTCCTGGTGGAAGTGACGTGGTTGTGCTGGAATACAGGACTGGAAGGATGCATGAGGTAACTACAAGAGTTTGTTCTGTCAATAGCTCTGCTCTGGATGAGTGAGGAATCAGGGCAGGCTCCTTCCTGGGAATGCCACTGGGATCCTGAAGAGCCTGCAGGAGATGGCTGCGGTGCCGTGACATTAGTGCCAAGTGATCTGAGGCAGTGCTGGGCCGAGCTGCCCGAGGGCTGTGGAGGCCATGCTGAAGGGGCTGGCACAGGCAGGTGGCCCCGGGAGCTGTCCCATGGCTGGGAGCGGAGCTCTCTCACTGGCCCTGTGCTCCGGCTGCCCTTGCTGCTCTCTGCTCCTCCTCTGAAATTCTCTACCTCCAGGGAACAGGAAAAGTGTACACCCCATAGCTGTATTTTGTTCTTCTCCACAAAAAACAGTCCAAGCTCTCCTGGATAGCTGACATGGGCTCTTCTTTTCCCATGGCTTGATGCCTGAATCGGCCCGTGGGAAGCTCTTTTTAAAAGAGGTTAAAGTTGGGTTGTGGGTTTTTTTGGGTTTCTTCTTGGTCACTTCAGTGATGTTTATCAGTAGAAAGGTTCCACGTTGCAGTGAAGGCTCCCTCCATCCCCAGACTCACTGGATTCAACCAGGACTAAGAGGAGAGGTTTTTTTCGTGAGATCTATGAAAACTTTTCTTCTTGGAGTAAGGTCTTCCAATAACCACAGGTCATATCATTCCAACCCCAAACTGTCCAAAGCCCTCCTTGCTCCCAGAGAGGGCTTTGGGGCCTTTTTAAAGCCCAGTTGCCATAAGTTTCCACCAGGTCCATGCAAGGGCCTGTGTCCCTGCCCATCATGCCAAAGTCTAATCAGCCTAATCATGGATGGAAAAAAGGAAGAGGGGATGCATGAGCCAGCTGTTCTGTGGAATCCTGTGTCAGTTCTGATTTGAGGTCCCTCTCTGAGATTTTAGTTGATTTTTTTTTTTTTCCTCTTCTGCCCCTGCCCCAGTGGAGAGGTTCAGCCAGCATTGATAACTCTCCCTTCCCTGAAGTGTTTTCTCTGTATTCTTTGTAATTTTTAATTAATGTATGTATTCTTTGTGTCCTATTGTAAATAAATCTGCCATTGTCCTGTCATCTTGCTCTCTTGGGTTCTCCTAAGCCACTTCTGGAGAATTTCTTTTTGTAACACTTGGCCTGTTCAACACCAGTGTGGTCTGTGATGTGTGGCTTCAGCCAGAAGCAGAGCTTGGAATACTGGTTTTCTTTCTAATATTTTTCTCCTGGTAAACTAAGTTTCTCCCAGTGTGGCATGCCCTGAATGCTGCCATATATTGTAATTATGCCACCAGTTGAGGCATTTGGAACTGCTGATGCTGTGCTGCTGGGTAAGATGACTTGAGCAGCTTGTGTCTTGTGTGAGACGCATTGTTTGACGTGTGGCACTGATGGGCAGAGCAGCAGAGCTGTTGGATGGCAGTGCTGGGCAGTGCTTTAGGGCAGCAGAGAGGAGAGGGCAGCTCGGCAGGGAGCTGCCATTCCTTCCCCCGAACAGGAGTTTGAGGAGCGCGGCTGCTGCGGAAGCTGAGCCCTCAGCATTGGCTTCCAGCTCCATTGGCTTCCCAGAGCTTTTGTATTTCTGCTGGGGTGTGTGTGGTGGGAGATCAATGAGCCACTGCTGGAGTGCTGGCTGAGGCAGGCAAAGCAAATTCCCTTTTCCTGAGATGGTTTGCCCAGCAGAGCAATGGATGTGCTTCCCCCAGGTTATGGAGTCTGGTGTCGGGGGCTGCTGAGTGTCTGTGAACAAGACCAGAGCTGGCAAATACTTGAATCAAAACTCAGAAATAATCAGAATAATCCCTTCTCCCTTTAAAAAGGCAAAGGAAGCTTCAGCTCCACCACCAGGACAATCCATGCTGAACTTACTTCTCATTTTTGGCAGATGAGTGAATTCATGTTCTGTCACAGTCCTCAGTGCCAGGGGAAAGCTGCTGAGGAAAGGGCACGTTTTAATGGTGGCTGAATTAGGAATGAAAACCAGACCTGAAAACTGGATCATTCTTAGACAAGGACCTAACACTGATCATGGCTGTCAGCTTTTAATTCATGTTCTGAAGGAGAACCCCCAGAGGGCCCTGTATGCTTTCCCCTGTTTCATCTTCAAATGCTGCTGGTGCTTGCAGCCAGTTGTAGCTTAAGCTGAGGTTTGGTCCTGGTTCTCCTGCCTGTGGGGAGCAGAGCATGTTGGGGGTATTTGGGAGGGGGAGTGGGCTGGACTTGTCTGAAATGCTGCCACATGGGCTGGAAATTTTAGTGAAACCAAGCGACCAGAACTTTCTGTCTAACGAACATTATTCTCCTTGACACAGGGGATAATGGTGTCTGCTGTGGCTGCCTTCCCAGTGGGGTGCTGGGGTTTTTTCTTGTGAGTCTAATTCTTTGCTTGGCAGAAATTTAAAAACCTCTGTGGCTTTATGTAGGGAACTGTGTCTTTGACCTGACTTACGATTCTACCTTGTCTTAACCCAACCAAAACCCAAACTCCCCTCAGTGAAGACACCTGGGGTAGATGATCCAAATGCTTTTAATAAACAGCTTCATTATAAAAGATGCTTTCAATTTGAACTTCATTTTGCAGGAGCTTGTTTTAGTGATGAACCATACATTTCCTAATGGCACTTAATTACAATTAAAAAACCTTGTTTACAGCCCCCAAAACACTCCATTAAAAGAGGTTATTCACTCTGTGTAAAAGTGCTAGAAAGTTTGTTTTTAGAAAACCAGTTGAGCTTTAACAATGGGAAGTTTCTGGCTTTGGCAGCTGTAGCTGCAGGGAGGGAGGTCAGGCACGGGGCCTGTCCAGAACTAGCACAAGAAGGGACAGTGTGAATGGCAGCCCTGTGGCTTTGCCATCCCCTCCCATGGCTAATCCCAAACCCTTCACCTTCCACTGGGAGGTTTACAGGCTCCTGTGGGAGATGGCAGAGCTTGTGCTGGGAGAGGGCTCTTGGCATGACTTGTGCCTGCAAAGGCCACTCGGTAGCTTTTCTTCCAGCAGCAGTTTTGGAGCTTCTCTGCTCCCAGGGGTTCCACAGGTTCTTTTTGTCCTTCTTGCAGCCACTCCAGGTCTCAGGAGTATTTCAGCAGACAGCTCTGTGTTCTTCAATATCCTCATTTAAGGAAAACACTGGTTCAAATGTTACAGAACAGTCTTTCTAAAAATTGCTCCTAGATATCAGGAATCACTGAAGTGGGAAAGCTCCACAAACCATCATGGCTGAGGCACTCAGTAGGGTGAGGATATCAAACTCCAGAGAGGCTTCTAGCAGAAATTCTAGGATGGGCTGCAGCGTGCAGGCTTCTGCATCCTGAAGTGGGTTCTGAGGGCTGTGAGCAAAGCTCCTGTGTTACCTTCTTGCAAGACACTGAGTGCAGAGGCAGAAGGGCTGCAGGCAGCTCCCTGGGCCTGTTCACCTGAACACTCAACCAGCCTGGCCTGTCCCAGGTGTTGGAGTGTTGGAGGCTGTCCCTGTCCTGCAGGCCCTGGAGCTGTCCCCAGTCCACTCAGTACATTCCATGCCAGACTGGTTATCCCCTTGCACAGTAGGTCAGAACAAAGACACAAAAGTGAGGGATCGTTGGTTTGTAACAAGACACTTCAACTTCAAGCTGAGGATTCTTCCCCCAAATGAAAAGCTAACCTATTTATAGGAATAAAAAAAATAATTCCAAATTCCCTGGTTATCTCTTGCAATGCTTTTAACTTTCCTTGTCAGTGTGATCTGATACATAGAAGCTCCCTGTGTGTCATGTATGCTCTATTTCCATGCTGGTATTTAGGCACTGGTGGAAAGGACCACGCAGACCTGGCTTTAACCAAAAGCACAGAGTGAGGAAGCTGCTTCAGGCTCCTCCTGCAGCCCACCTGTGCACATGGAAATAAAATGTACATTGAAGAGCAAAGCCAAGCTCATCTCCTGGTGTGGATTTGTGAGAAGCAGAATGTGATCTGTTTTTTGGTCTCATTTCTGAACACCAGTTCTATTTTTGCTCGACCTGTCTGCATGCCAGTCTGAAGTGATTAGTGGTGTTTGGCCTGTGGGAAGATGTAGAGATTGCAGACTGTACCCCAGGAGAAAATTCCTTACCTGCAGCTACAACAGCTGAAACGGGTAGGATTCCTAGGGGATCCCAGTTATTCACTAGAAGGAAGCAAGCCCATCACTGGGAATAGCCAGAGGTGAGCCTAATGTGAGTGTGCATGGATTGTGCAGCAGGGACAACAGAACCTGAGAGGTGCTGGGGAATAGGAATAGTGGTCCTGTAAGGCAGCTGGATCAGTGGTAATGGCATCTCCCTGGCAGCTTCCAGCTGCTTTCCAGGGGAGGCTCTGTGGCTGGGGCATGTTATGGTAAACAGCTGTGGAAAGGGGAGAGGGGGCAGAACTGGGGATTGGGGTGAAAACATTCTGGGCTTCCCAGATCCAGCAGACCAGGCTAAAACAAACCACCTTCTTCTACCACACAGGGGTTGGCTGGGATGGGCTTCAGAGCTTCAGGTGGCAGCTCCCATCTCCAGGAACTGGGAAAAATACAAGAAGTAAGTTATGGTAAAGACACAAATTTTGGATGAGGATGGAAACCTGAAGTGGTTCTGTTTGAGCCATTCATCCACTTCACTGTTGAGTGGCAGAATAGCTCCAGGGCTTGGGCAGGCAATTAACTAAAAATAGGCACCTGAGGGAGCATTCAGTCAGCCTGATAACTGGGATTAGAGGATATGCAAGAAGGTAGGGTGATGGGAAGCACATCTTTGAAGATTTATTTGTGGGAATTTTAATTGCAGGCAGCAGAAAATGCCTCTGTGGAGTTGTTCTGTCCAGAGAGCAAAGGTGTTGCAATGGTAGAAAAAGGAAAAGGGGATTTTTTCAGTGAACTGCAGGAATCTTCCCAGCAGCTGCTGTTCACCTGTCAGCAAGGAAGGAATTAAAGAACAAAGAGCTGAGCTCAGCAAAAGTACTGAAATCATCAATCTACTGGAGGCAAAAAAAGGATTCCAGCTGAAGTGACACCATTTTTCAACATGGAGGCTAAAGAGCAGCAATGTTGTGAGACAGAGAACAGGGTCTGTCACAAGGCAGTGTGTGGGTACTCTGTCATGTGAAATTCACTGGAAGCAAATGCAAGGTAACGTGTTGTTCCTTCCTACAAATGGATTTTGAGTGAGCTGTAATCCCAGGGGGAAAAAAGATCTTCAGCCTTTCACAGGGTTCTGGCAATCTGAGTCTGGAAGGATGGGCTACTTGTTAGTTCTTATTTCTAGGGGGCATTAGATCCTTGGCTTTCTGAGAATCCAGGGTCTGATTTATAAGGATTGGCAAGTTCATGTCCTGTCCTTTTGCTGACTGGAGGTCTATGGGTTATATCTTAGTTGACTGCACCGTTCCTATCGCTTTTGACACCTCCCAAGCCAGCCAGTTTAAAACATTCCTTTATTTAACTAAATCCTCCTGAACAATTATGTGCTGTAGTTGCTGCCCTTGGGCCCAGTCTGGTGCAGTCTTCCTGGTACAGGTGTGCCAGGGACAGAGGGATCCCAGTGGAATGGTTTGCTGGGCTCTGCCTGCCTGACTCACAGCCGTGTCCTGGACCTGCAGCCCCAAACTCATGGTCCAAAACAAAAACCAAACCCAAGCTCTTTCTGGGATGATTTTTTTGTATCACACAACCAGCACAGTGGCTGCCACAAAGCCCTGCACATACACCACAGAACAGATTGTAGGCTGTGCTGCAGCAATCCCCCTCACAGCATGCCAAAGTTACCCTTGTCCCTTAGCTCCAGCTGCACCAGCAGGAGCTTGGCTAAGCTGACTTCCAGTGACTTGCCTTGGTACGTATGTCCTAGTGGACTGGGATTTCCAAGTGCTGTAAGCTTGGATGCTCAAAGTATTTTCTTATTAACAGGTAGAAATTCTTCACTATCATTTGTTCTGTGAATTGCACACTTGCTATTTCAAATGGAATTAGTCTTGTTTGTTTTAGACTGACTGGTAAAATACTTTCAGGTTACAAGCTGTTGTGGTAGAGGAACCTGGAATCCATTTTTGTGTGCAAACACCTGGAGTCAGCTCCAGTGCTGCCCTTGCTGGGTTCCTTGCATTGACAAAGGTTATTGCAGTTCTGCTTGTTAAAGTAGCTGTGGAAAGCAAATCACACGTGCAAATCATAGCAAAATGAATTCCATTTATTCTTTGACAGACTACTGGTAGGAAAAAGATGCCTGGCTCTAAGTTTAGCTACCACTGCTAAAGGAATTCCAGTGATGACATCTGTTCAGAGTACAATGCATGCAGGAAGCAAGAAAGCTGAATGTTCTGCAGTGGGAGAAGGTGTGTGATGGCATTGCATAAATCTGATAGTCCTCACTAGCAGTGAGTGATCAGTTCTGACAATTTATTTCTCAAAAAATAATAATCCTCTCAACTGAAGACAGGGATAAGGCTTGCATATAATTGATAACAGCGTGAAACTCTTTAATTTGCAAAGAGCAAAGCAATAGAAGACAGGCCTGAGGTATTCAATGCTGGTAAACAGACTGGCTGCAATGCCCTGCTTACCTTTGCTAGGTTAGAGAACAAGAAGGCACTCGTTGGACTTGGAAAGGCAACATTTTCCAGTGGAGAAAAGGAAAAAGTACTGCATTCATCTTGGGGAGATCATTGCCACAGGATATTGCTGAGGTAAATAAATCTTATATTACATTTTGATACAAAAGTCTTATTTGCAGCATTGCTGGCTAACCTAAAACAACTGATCTATGTTCTGGAGAATCAATGGATTGCTAAAGAGTCATTCTGGGAAGAATTACTAAGCTAAATTAAAAATAAAATTCTGGAGTAAAATGGAAGGGGGACAAGCCTGTGACCAAAAGAGGCACAGCTGATGTCACACAGTGGGATCATGGCTCAGCAGGAAGCAATCTGCATCAACTGAGGTGGATGTGCTCTGGGGAGACAAGGGAGGACAGCATCTGCCTTCACCCAAGGAGCTGAGATAACAGAGTAGAGGTAGATTTTGCATTTCCTAGATTTATAGAGAACAATATTGACAGATTTCCTGGTTTATATTGGCCTACTATGGTTCCTCCATGCTGAGGTATGAAGATCTGCCTGTCCATAGTCATTAACATGCACCAGTGCAGAGTGACCTCCATATGTCCCCATCTGCAGTTTAAGTGCTCAGGAGAACAGGAGCAGGAGACAATACAGGTGCTAAATGACACCAGCAGCTGGCTGCCACTTCCCAGTATAACCCTTCTGCCCTGGTAGGTAGACAGCCCATGGAAGAGTTTAAGAGGTAGGGCAGGGAGCAAGGGAAGCAGGACTTTAACTTCAGGAGGCAAGGCTTGAGCAGGAGAGAACAAAAAAGGCCAGTGGAACCATATCCAAAGTGAAAAGTTGACTGCAGGCCCCAAACCTCAGCATTTGTTAGAACTATTGGTGTTGGGAGACAGTGTGTACATGAAGCTGGGACCAATTTTTCCTTGATTCTTCGATTATCACCATTGAGGTTAAAATATACCTTTGAGACTGCTTCCTGGAAAAGCCAAAAAGGGTGCTGACCTCAATGAATGGCTGTGGTTAAAAAACCCCAAACCCCAGGAACTCATACTCTGTTCTCATCCCAAGGGAAGCTATGGAGCAGGGCCTGCAGCCTGTTCTCACCCACGCCTGGTACGTTTGATGTCCTGAGCTCCTCACCCAGCTCTCTCACGTGCTTTGGTTTCCAGATCTGTTTGCCTGGGGGAGATATTTCAAAGGGCTCTGTCCGTACACGGCACACCAAGCTAAGCTGTGAGAGCTGCTCCATCCCCTTCACTTGGGATAGCCAGTGAGAAAAGGCAGGAAGCTGCTGCCTAGAGGGGCAGAGGCTGATGTGGTCCAAAAGCAGTGTATTTCCCCATGGGGGAAGAACATGATAAGTGAAGAGAAATCAGTGCAACCTGACTTCGTTGTGTAAACAGTGTTCTAGCTACACCAGAGATGAACCCAGTGTATCCTGGCGCCTCCTATTTTTGCAATGGCAGAAACAGATTTGTGTTGTGTAAACAATGTTCACCATAACGAGTTTATCCTAACAGCTCCAAAGAGGCGACGTTGAATTCACTATGTAAACGGGCTTGTTGCTTAACACTGATGTGGAGTAAGCTGTGTTGGGTGATGGGATGAGAGGTAGCAGGGAAGGACAGCCTCTTCCCCATTGGCTTCATACAGAGCGGTATCATGACTTCTTCTCCGTGTGGAGGCGTTGGCTGGTCTGCCAGAATTGCAGTGTGGTAACATGAAATGGAAGCTGGACTCTTCAAATGTTTAGCCCAGGATGAAAGAGTCTCAACTCCTTCTGAGGGAGAGTCCCTTCCCAGAGAGGAATACAGCTCCAGCATTCTCAGGGAAGGTCAGTGCTAAGCGCGGCTCCTGATTCACAGATTAAAAATTAGATAAAATATATCCAGTCTATCAGCTGAACTCTTTCCACTGTACAGGACTGGGACTTGCACGGGATATCGGCTGTTCCAGTCTACAAGTGCTCCCTCCGAGATCAGAAACCTCCTGTCTGACCCAGCTCTGCCAGAACTTTCACACCCCCAAGGAAGGAAGAGTTGTGCGTTTTTAAGGCTCTCCACAAAAGGGTGACTGAAAGATCTGTTCTCCAGTGCTATTTCCAGCTTATTGGAATGCCTGGTGGAACCGTGGCAGCGTGGTTGTGCTCAAGCTGGAGGTGAAGACGGGGGGCAGTGAATGAAGGGGCCCAAAGTTCAGCGAGGCCCCGGCTCCGGGAGACTCTTGAGGTTGATGTTGCAAAGTGGTGAGCAGAGGCTGCGCCTCCCCCTGTGAGTAGCCCATGACCAATCCCCCTGATGAGACAGGTGGATTGCAAGGAGGAAGATTTAGGGGAAGGAAGCCAAGAAGATGAGAAAAGTCCATGTTAGCAGCACAGAGAGCCTCTGACAGGTTAGCAGGGCTCTTGGAAAGCAAAGCCTCATCCAAGGCAGGTGGCTGAGGCGAAGAGGACTGAGGATCACCAGATGAGAGAGACAGACTGCCAGGGAAGTCTGACAAAAAGCTGTCCACCTCTACTTTGGGTAGTTTCTCAGGCAAATATGAGGTAGATCCAAGCTGATACTTTGGAGGAGGTTGCGGTGGGGAGGAGATGGGAGAAGAAGACTCCAGAGGATAGCTCATTCCCATTGGAAGAGAATTAGGAACCAAAGAATGGGGCATCCCTGAGCTTGGCATGGTTTGGAGATGTGTACTGTACATGCCCACGGGCAGCATGCCAGGGAAGCTCTTACCACCCATCATGTCTCTGGATGCCATACACAGGACAGGACTCAGCTCTTCCTTCACCGCCACAGAGGAGCTGCAGCTGAGCAGACCCAACATGTCCACCGGCTCCGTCTTAATCTTCAGCAGCTCCTGGGAGTGGCTTTTCTTCATGTGCCTGGTCAGGTGGTCTTTCCTCCCAAACCTCTGAGCACAGTACTGGCACAAGAAGTCCTTCCTTCCCGTGTGCACTACCAGGTGTCTCCGCACGTCCTTCCGCGTGTAGAAGCGCCGATCGCAGTGATCACACGGATGCTTCTTTTCCTTCGCGCCGCCGGAAGCCCGCCTGGAATGAGCTTTGAGGTGCTCCAGCAGGACCTGGGTGCTCTCAAAGGTCTGGAGGCACACCTTGCAGCTGAGGTCACCGCTGGCAGCCGCGTGCATGGCCAGGTGTCGCCTGAAGCCCAGTTTGGTGTTGTAGTTCTTGCCGCACTCGGGACAGTGCAGGGCCTCCTTGTTGGGGTCGTGCGTCTGCAGGTGGTTCCGAAGGTGATCTTTCCGGTGAAACATCTTCTCGCAGTACATGCACTGGTGGGGCTTCTGAGCAGAGTGCGTGGCCATATGCCTTAGGGGAGAAAAGCAGCAAAGGTCAGACATCCAGCCCCTGCAGAAACACATGCTAGTTTTCCAAAATTTTCCTTGTGTCCTACACTTTACGCCGCAAAAATCCCACATGGCGTTTTACCTCCACTAAACAAGGAGCACAGGAGCACAATGCTTCAGGCAAAACCTACGGTCTGTCCCAGCAGGTGTCTCTCCTCAGCTTCTGCTCTCTGCTGAGGCTGCCAAACCTCCCTAGTTTGTGACACGAGGTGAGAAAACTTCAGTTCATCAGGAGGGTCGGGCTGTGCCCAAGTCTGCTGACAGCCACTGTGGTCTGATTTCACCTTGGTATCTCACACTCTGCCACACTGGGGTTCATCTGATTTCAAGTTCTCAGCCATCACTGTTTAATTATTTTGTGCTGTACTTCACTAGATAAATGGGAACTCTACTTCTCCATACTGGAGCAACAGCTGCCATGGAATTATCCCTGTGGTTAGAAGCAGGACTTCTGAATGCAAATGCTATTCTTGATTTTCATTTTGTTTTTTAATCTGTGAACTTCACTTTCTCTTTCTACTTCCTCCTCAGTGCTTCCAGAAACAGAAAACAGCTTGAGCTCAGAATACAGCATGAGCTGAAGTTCTCTGGAAGGTGCCTAAAGAGATGCCAAGTAAGGTAATGTCTGGGACTCAACTGCTTTGCAAGGTAAAAGGGCATTTCCCCTCCTCCAGCTTCTCAGAAATTCAAGCAAAGACACACGAGGGAGGGGGTTTCCCCTCTCTCCTGGCACTGCTGGGCAGAGGCACTTGCAGATACCTACCTATAGAGCTTGTACTTGGAGGCAAAGGCCTTGCCACAGTGCAGCTGGGGGCAGTTGTAGGGCCTCTGCTCCGAATGGGAAAGTGTGTGAGTTCTCAGCTTGTCCACGTGAGGGAAGGAGGGCTCTGATAGTTCACACTGGCATTTTCCCTGACTTTCGGTTTCTTCACCTCTTGGTCTGGGGACTAATTTCCAGCCTGTCTCTTCCTCCTCCTGCTTTGCATCTTGAATCCAGTTGGGAACACTGGGAAAAAATGCCGTCATGGCAGGTCTAGTAGAACATGGCCATGTCAAGCAGAACTCCAGCCCGTGGGCGTCTCGCTGTGATGTTGTCCTGGTGCAGTTTTGTGTTGCAGCCCCCTGTGACCAAACTGCTTTAATAGCAAAACTTCTTCATCTGAAATCACAGAAGGCTGGTGTTAAGACACTGCAACCTTCACCCCTGTACACAATGAACATGTGAAGATGGGTGCTCCCAGTCATGGGGAACTCTAATCAGTAATATTTTTCTGTCTTTTCCCCCTTAACCTGTTACCTGAATAAAACTATGTCAAACTTTTTCTGAATTGCATTTTTTGCAACTGTTAAGAGCCAGTGTTACCTCTTGGATGTATTTTCTCCTGAAATATCATAAAAGGTGTCTATTTGTAGCTCTAAATACCTTTCCCTGTGTGTTTTGCAGATCACTTCTCATCCTATTTTTTCATATTCTCACTTGCTCTTGGTCTCTGCCTACATGGAATTCCCTCCCTGAGATTCTCAGAGAAACCAAGGTTCCTGGGAAACTAAAGGTACTTTCTTTTACCTTTCTGCTACCAACCTGGTGCACTGGGCAAAACCATCTCCAGAGCAAATCAATTTGAACCCACACGTGGCTGAACAGGGCTGAGGAAGAAAACTCACAATTATCATCAACACCACACCATTTTCTGGAAGGCAACGGATGCTGCTCCTCTTCAGGGTGGGATTACTCATTGTATTTTCACTTTTCGATTGTGAGGCAGATTCTGCCTCTCTGGATCAGCAAGTTTTCTACTGTAATGAGCAATTTTTAACTCTTTTTTTTTTTTTTGACACTGTCATCCATTAATAATGGAAGCTCAAACTGTTTCCTGTTCAACAAAGTACACCTCCTGTAAGCTCTTCTGGCTTTCATGTTGACGAGGTTCTACATTAATCTCTCTCAGCAGGTTGTTCTTGAGTCGTGTGCTGGTGAAATAAAACGTTCCTACAGGGTTCTACCACCAGCTCGACTGGTAAACTGCCAGCTGAAATAAAACCCATCTCTTTCACTCAGCGTGGCTGCCTGAGAAACTCTTCTTAAAATAGCACCAAACCCTCACTCCATGGTTGCTTCAGAGGAGGAACTTCCTGCTGCACATCAACACGAGTGCGAGCTGTGGGCAGGATGTGCAACTGCGAGGGAACAAACCAACCCCCGAGAAAGTGCCCAAGGAACGTTATCAAGAGCTGAAATAACAATTACTGTGACTGCACCATCACCCCAAACACCATGGATGGCTCCCTCAGGCTGGAAAACAGAATGACTCCAAGAAAACGTGTCACTGTGAGCTTTGGGAATGCCTGTTAAGAGCAAACCTTGGTTTTGTGCAGGCTAAATCTACATGGTCAGAGCAGAACAATAAAGGGTAGAACTGCTGAGGTGCCACTTTGGGACAAACCACCGTGATGTGACAGCTGTTCTGACCCCTCAGGGTGCAGGAGGCCTGTGGCTCAGAGCAATCTGTCTTTCTGGGTGCTAAAAGCATGAATGTTTCAGCTCTCTATGAAATACATCCCAGAAAAGATGAGTGTTCTCTACCTCTTGCTCCAGAGCTGTGCAGGTGTCCCGAGAGTCTCTGCCACTTTCACCAGGGAACTGCTCCTTTCCCTCCGAAAAAGCCTGGCCATCTGGGCCAGTTTCAAAGCTACCTGGAAGAAGAGAAGAGTTTGAATTTTGATGTGTTTCATAGTCAGGTGCATAAGCGATCACACTGGAACTTCAGGGAATTCAGAGGTGCTGTTGCAACCGCCCTGCAAACGGCGGAGGAGCCGGGGGGCGGCCGCGAGGGGAACTCGCTCCTCCCTCCGGCACCTCCGCCGCCTGCCTCGGAAGCCAACCGGGAGACCCCCACCCCGGGAGCGCTCCGTGGATAACGCAGCCCCGGTGGAGCGGGATCGCACATCGCACCCCCGCCCCGCAGCCCTGAGGGGCCGGAGGCGGGCCCGGCCTACGCCCCCCCCTCCGCTCCGCATCCTCCTCCTCCTCCTCCTCCTCACACGCCCCCCTGTCCCCTGAGGGGACCCCGCCGCCGAGGGGAGGGTACGGCCGTGCCGCCGCCCCTCGCTGCGGTGCCGCCCCCCTCTCTCGCCCCCCCGCGCTCACCCCGTTCCCCCGGGCCCCGCCAAGCGCGGCTCCGCTCCCGGCCCCGGCGGCGCCATTGCGCGGGGCCTTGTGGGAGTGACGTCACGCCTCGGTGGTGGCCGCCGGAGCGGTGCGCCGCGGGGCATGCCGGGATGGTGGCGCCGGGCTCTGGCCGCCGCCGAGCCGCGATGGCCGCGCCGCCGGCCCCGGGGCTCTCCGTCCTCCTCCTGCTGCTGCTCCTCCCGGTGATGGCGGCGGGAGGCGGCGCGGCACCCGCCTGGGATGAGGCCGGCTACCTGCTCTACTGTCCCTGCATGGGTGAGGCTCTCCCTGTGCATCTCCCGGTGCGACCCCCGGCGCGCGTCCCGGCGCGGTTCCCTCTGCACACCCCGGTGCACACCGCGGTGCGCACCCCGTTTCACCCCGGGCACGGTTCCCGCTGCACACCCCGGTGCACACCCCGGGCACGGTCCGCGGGCAGTCCCGCCCTGCATTCCCCGGTGCATTCCGCGGTCCGTGCCCGGTGCGGTGCCCCCTGAACCCCGTCTCTCGCAGGCCGCTTCGGTAACCAGGCCGAGCACTTCCTGGGAGCCCTGGCGTTCGCCCGCGCCCTCAACCGGACCCTGGCCGTGCCGCCCTGGATCGAGTACCGGCACCACCGCCCGCCCTACACCAACGTGAGCGGGGCGGGAGCGGGGCGGGAGCGGGGCCGGGAGCGGGGCGGGAGCGGGGCCGGGAGCGGGGCCGGGAGCGGGGCAGGAGCGGGGCCGGGAGCGCTGCGGGGCGATGCGGGCCCGGCCGAGGGCAGCCCCGGCTGACGGGCTCTGCTCCCCGCAGCTGCACGTCCCCTTCTCGGAGCACTTCAGGCTGGAGCCGCTGCGGCGCTACCACCGCGTGCTGAGCCTGGAGCAGTTCATGGAGCGCCTGGCGCCCCGGCACTGGCCGCCCGGCCGCAGAGTGGCTTATTGCTTCGAGGCTGCTGCCCAGAGGAGCGCCGACAAAAGCACGTGTCCCATGAAGGTGAGCTCCTCCTCGGCTTAATTCTACAGGCCGTGGGTGACCCGTTCAGGTCGCTACTGATTTGTAAATTTAGGAGTTACCCACCGCAAATCGGTCTGTGTGGCATTGCTTTCACCGCTTGTGGAGTGGCATGCTGTGCCATCATCAGTTTTCTTTGTCTGCAAGTGCTTGGGGATGGATACGGTCTGTGCGAGGAGATTTTATTGTCTCAGATTTAATTGAGGCTGTAGCTTATCTCCTGCTCTCTGTTTTCCAGCTGGTGTTAAAGCAACCTCTCTTAACTACAAGTTTGAAAACTGTGATGTCCTTGTTCTTTAAGACAGCCTTTGGAACCTTCTCAGTGAATTCCCCTTCATGTATTTTGCTGTTTCCTTCCTATGGAGCTGCTGTGTCAAACAGGCTGTTGTATTCCAGCTGCTTCCAGCCTGGAATAGGCTCCTGCTTTGCACCTCAGGATCTTCCTAGATCCATCTTTCAGGCTCTGTGTGTGCACTAAATGGACACTTGTCTTTTCTTTGCAGGATGGAAATCCGTTTGGTCCCTTCTGGGATCAGTTCCAAGTGGATTTTGATAAGTCTGAGCTCTTCAAGGGGATTTCCTTCAGTCCTGCATACAAGGACCATTGGATCCAGAGGTAGCAAGAAGATGAAAAAGTGCTGGCAGGGCACTCTGGGCATTTTGAGTCAGTCATGAAGGCAACTGTGACTGTGTATTGTGACTTTACATTTTGGGGGGAGAGATTGAAGTGGTTAGTTAGTAATATAATTAAAAACATTAATGCTTTTCCCATTAAATATTTCCCGAGCACTTCCTGTGGGTATTATTTTAGATATGAACTCTGTGAGGCTGATTGATTTCTGAGCCAGGAATAATTAATTTATCAAGTATTTATTTATTAAACATGTAATGAATAGTAAAAAATAATTTGGTTCTCAGTTGGGGATTATGAACTCTATTTTGCTGCTTACCTTGTGTTTTCAGAGCCATGAGTGGGTGACTTTAGTTGTTATCAGTAAGTTTGGGTGACAGAATTGGTCTAGTCTGGGGTGAAAATGTAACATCCCATTGCTTGGTAGCTCCTCACTGCATGTTTGAGGTTCTTATTGCCTGTCAGATAAAAGGTCTGAGGTAAAACACAGTCCCTGGGATTTCTTCAGTTCAGATGGCAAACAGCTAAAATTATCTAAATTTGGAGCAATAAATGCTGCATGTTTTGGGGCATTCCTGGTGTCTACTAGAGTAGAGCCTTCGTGCAGGTTAGGTCACGTTTCACACTGCTGGGGTTTGGTTTTCCATAGGTTTCCAGCCTCTGAGCACCCTGTTCTGGCCTTACCTGGAGCTCCAGCCCAGTTTCCTGTCCTGGAGGAGCACAGGCCCCTGCAGAAGTACCTGGAGTGGTCGGATGCAATGGTGGAGAAGGGAGAAGCCTACATCCAGTCCCTGCTGCTCCGGCCCTACGTGGGCATTCACCTGAGGATCGGCTCCGACTGGGTACGGCTGGAGCCCGGGGACAAGTGGGCTGTGGGCAAAGCTGCCCGAAAAGGAGCTGTGCTGGGAGAGCCACCTGGTCCCTGCTGGCATCCAGGAGCTCCCTGTGTGTTAGCAGTGGTGCTGGGATCCTTTCAGACAGGCAGAGGTGGGGGATGTTGGTGGTGTTTTCTCACTTGAGTGTGGTACTTTGAAAAGGAAAAAAGGTTGTGGCGAGGTGGGGTACAGCCTTTCCTCCCAGCGACAGGACAAAGGGAAGCGGCCTCAGGTTGCAGCAGGGGAGGATCAGGTTGGATATTAGGGAAAAATCCTTCACTGAAAGCATGATTGAGCATGGCCCAGGGCCATGGTAGAATTGCCATTCCTGGAAGTGCCCAGAACACAAGTAGAGGTGGTGCTTTCTGAGAAGGTTTAGTGGGTGTGGGATATCTGTTCAAAGTTTGGACTTGATAATCTCAGAGGTCTTCAGCTTTGATGATTCTGTGATTCTCTTTTCCTCTTCCAATAGAAAAATGCCTGCAACATGTTAAAGGATGGGACAGCTGGGCCACACTTCATGGCTTCACCACAGTGTGTGGGCTATGACCGGAGTGCTGCAGTGCCTCTCACCATGGACATGTGCCTGCCAGACCTCAGAGAGATCAAACGGGCTCTCAAGCTCTGGGTGGCAAAGACTGAAGCTAAATCTGTTTATATTGCTACTGATTCCGAGCCCTACACAACAGAAATACAGCAGTTCTTCCAGGAAAAGGTGAGTCTTCCAGAAACCTCTTCTGGCAGGAGTGCTTGGATAAAAACCTTCCTTGGCTTCTGGCCCGAGGCTGTCATGGATAGCAGACAGGCAGTTGTGGAATAGGTTATTCACAGCCAAATATTGGCATCTCAAAGTGAATTTGGATCATAACAATAAAAATTATCCTGTAAAACTCTTTTTCTTCCAGGAGGTTGAAGAGCATTGTCTGGCATGCAAGAGTATGGTAGTAAATATTTCCATGAAAAGGGTTTAAATTAAATAAACCTAAGTGATTTTCAGAAATGCTCTGACATTGATCTAATCATAAATGAGTTATAGGGCAGAGAAAGACAAAACTCACTCTATTCCTGTTGTGTATTCCATTTCTAATATTATGCCAAGACATTGGATTGTGATAATAGCTGACTGGATTCATCTGCTCTCCTCGTTTCTCTGCAGCTCAAGGTTGTCAGCTTGCAGCCAGAAGTGCCTCAGATTGATCTGTACATCCTTGGCCAGTCTGACCACTTCATTGGGAACTGTGTCTCTTCCTTCACTGCCTTTGTGAAAAGAGAGCGTGACATCCATGGGAAGCCCTCCTCGTTTTTTGGCATGGACCACCCCCCGAGGCTGCGGGATGAGTTCTGAGCAAAGCAGGAAGAGGCTCCCTGGTTCCAGGGCTCTGAGCCAGGTCCTTGGTGCTGCAGCATTCTCTGTGGGCAGTCATTGCTGGGCTGTGGGAGAGCTCCTGCCCTCCAGTGCTCCTCACAGTCCCTTCCAGACTGCTCTGTCTGATCTCTCCTGTGTTTCCAGTGTGAGCTCAGATAGAAATTTAAATCATGTAGTTTATAGGAAACTATAAACTATATATAGTTTTTTAAGATGTAGCTTTTATAGCTCTCTGCTCTCACTACTTGGGATTCACCAGCAATCATGATGAAGCAGCTGCTCAGATTTCCTCCTCTTTTCTTTCTCTGTTAATTCTTAACTCTCATCTGGAGCTGTTTCGAAGCTTCGTGTCCAAAACTGACAATAACTGGTTCTTTTTGAATGTAAAACTTTTGTCAGGCATATCAGGTTCCCTGGAAAGGGCATGCAAGGTGAAGCTCAGGACTGAAACTCTTTGGGTTTTAACAAGGACCACGGTTGTCTTGCCAGACCTGTGTCACCACAGTGCCTCAGTGTCCCTTCTCCTGTCCAAAGAGATTCCATACCCTGTGCTATGGGGCCCTGGATCTCTGGTGGTGCTCAGGAGTGCAGTGGGACATGGTGTGACATGGCAGCTGCCTGTTCAGCCTCTCTGCATCAGCCTGGGACAAGGTGTGTGCAGGGGACACGGGAGATCTGTCACAGCCAGGCCAGAACTGGGGATTGAGGGCTCGGAGCTTTGTAGCTGTTACGTCAGTGAGGTCTGTGGTAGAAGAGAAACTTCGAGAGTAGGTTATTAAAATAGCTGTAGTGGGGTTGGGTATGTCATACCTGGGTTTTGGTATTGTTTTGTTTTTGTACTTTGTAAGAGAACCCCTCTGAGACCATTACCTTTGTCTGGGGCAGTTCCCAGTGGAGGTTCCCAGTGGAAAATTATTCATTGATGAGGAAGCAACAGCCCAAACCCCTCTGTTTGCCTGGTGCAGTTTGATGCTGGTAACACTGATAATCCCAACATGGTGAGACTCGACCAATACCTTTTAGTGTTTCTGTGACTTCATTTTCTGGTCCAAAGACTGAGTACAGAACAGTTCATTTTTCAAAAATACCACTTGGGTGAGTCTGTGGTACCAGAGCTGCTGCCTCCAGTGCACTGCTGTGATCCAGGCAAGGCTGTTAAGAGCAGTTAACTCCAAATGTCTCTTTTTATGGTGGTCTTTTCCTCCTTGAAATGTTTCTGAGCTTTGAAGGAGTTTGAGGGCTCAGGGGAGTGAGCAAAAGAGGGCAAAATGAGAAGGTCCCCCAGGTATCATAGTGGCAATAACTCCATCTCTTGTCTCCTCGGGGCTGGCTTCAAAAATCATGGGTTTTGGGGGAAAATTATCAGGTCTGGGGCCTTTGGGAGCTGGGCTTTTGAAGGCTGAACCTCCTTGTGTCATACAGTTTACTGATCTTGGGTGATGCCCTTGGGGCTGCCTTGCCTTGCTGTGGAGCAGGGAAAGCCTTTCCCCACACTGTTGGGAAGACGAAGTATTAAAACAAAATGTTAGGGTGGGGTGGTTTTGGTTTTTTTTTTTTCAAATAAGGTATGTTTTGTACTAATAAAAACTTGATTTTGTATTCACTCGTAGTGCAGCAACATTCCTTCCTCCATTGCAGGAGTCTCTGGTACCAAAGCTGCAGCCTCCACTGCACTGCTGAGGTCCAGACAGCTCTGGTTAAGAGGCTTTAACTCTTAAATGTCTTCTTTTCGATCGTCTTTTTCTCCTTGGAAATATTCCCGAGCTTTGGAGATTTTAAAGTCCCCAGCCTGGCTGCGGCAGAGCGGCGGGACCCCCTCGACTGGGGCAAAGCGCGGCACTGCGGGGTTCGGCGGCGTGCGGGATGCCCGCGGCGGGGCCCCTTTGTCCAGGCCGCCTCCGGGAGCGGGAGCGGGAGCGGGAGCGGCGGCCGGGGCGGGCGCGGCGTTGCCAGGGAAGCGCGTCACGGGCGGGCGGAGCGGCCGCGCCGCTTCCGGGGCCGCGGGAGGAGCGGCCGGACGGCTCCATGGTGACGGCGCAGGTGAGTCCGGCCCGGCCCCGCACCCCGCCCCGGGCATCCCCGACCCCCCGGGCTCGCGCACCGCGGCCGCCGACAGCCCGCGGCCCCCGCTGCCCCCGGTGCCGGGCGCGGGCACGGCCCGGAGCGCGGTGCGGCGGCCGGGACAGCGGGCGCGGGAGGCGGCGGGACCCGCCCGCGGCCGGGTGGCCCCGTTCGGGTGGGTGTCCCCCGCGCCCGGTGCTTCTCCTCCGCTGTCCTTCCCCCTCTCCACGGGCGCTCCCCGCTGTCCCCGGGGCCCTTCCCCGCAGCGCCCGGTGTCGCAGCCGCGAGGGCGGTGGGCGATGCTCGGCTGAATCCGCGAACGGGCCGGCTGAGGTGACAGCGGTGACAGAGGTGGCCAGAGGTGACCCCAGACGCCGGGTGAAACCCGGGCTCGCCGTGGCACAGGTGGCACCGCCGGCCCAGCTCCAGCGGCAGCACCGGGATGTCCTGCCCGGCCTGCGCAGCGTTTGGCAGGGAGGCGAGAGGAAAAGAGCAGCACAAAGCGTGGTTTGGCTTGGGACGGAGGGAAAGACGCAATTCAACCGTGGCATTATGAAACCACAAATATTTGAATGGCNGCCGGGGCGGGCGCGGCGTTGCCAGGGAAGCGCGTCACGGGCGGGCGGAGCGGCCGCGCCGCTTCCGGGGCCGCGGGAGGAGCGGCCGGACGGCTCCATGGTGACGGCGCAGGTGAGTCCGGCCCGGCCCCGCACCCCGCCCCGGGCATCCCCGACCCCCCGGGCTCNGTCCCCGGGGCCCTTCCCCGCAGCGCCCGGTGTCGCAGCCGCGAGGGCGGTGGGCGATGCTCGGCTGAATCCGCGAACGGGCCGGCTGAGGTGACAGCGGTGACAGAGGTGGCCAGAGGTGACCCCAGACGCCGGGTGAAACCCGGGCTCGCCGTGGCACAGGTGGCACCGCCGGCCCAGCTCCAGCGGCAGCACCGGGATGTCCTGCCCGGCCTGCGCAGCGTTTGGCAGGGAGGCGAGAGGAAAAGAGCAGCACAAAGCGTGGTTTGGCTTGGGACGGAGGGAAAGACGCAATTCAACCGTGGCATTATGAAACCACAAATATTTGAATGGCGAAAAGCAATGGAATGTTTTGAGTGGTACCTCGGGATGTGCAGAGATGCAAGGGAAGGTTTGGGCAGGTCCAAGCAAATCTTTTCAGAGATGTTTAAGGCAGAAGCAGAGCAGCCTCAGGACATCACCTGTCAGGGCCGGTGGCTGGGGTGAGCACAATGCCTGGGGCACAGCTGTCCAAGACAGCACCTCCCAATCCTGGAAGTTTCTGAGGAAAAGTGGGTGCCCCAGCTTGCATTCAGATTGTGGCATTGCTCATTTTTTTTAGGTATAAGCTTGTATTGACTGAAATAAATAAAAATGCTTCAATTTCTGCCCTCCTCCCATCTTGGGGCACGTTTGCAAGTGCATCCATCTCAACCCTGACCTTGACCTTGACTTGCAGGGACCTGGCCCAGGTCACTTTAGGCTGAACTGATTTCATGAAAAAATTCCCATCTTTGATGGAGAAGAGCGGATGGCACGGCAGCATTCCCAGCTTTCTGGCCATTCATGTCCATTCTGGCAGCTCAAACATGGCCCAGGAGTTTCTGGGGAATACAAACACTGCCAACTAATTGGTTTTATCTTCCAGTTACACACTTGGATAAATCTGAGAAGAACCATAATTTGTTATGCTTCCAGTAAACTTCACCACAGTAGCTAAAATAATTGGAGATGATTCGTGATGGGTTGTTATGAAAATAGCCCACGTCAGGGATAAAATCAGTTGTTTGTGACTATAAAAAGAGACTTGCAAGTGAAGTGGGAAAAGGTGTCAAAACCTGATGGTGAGGAGGTACACCCAGAGGAGCAGCAAATAATTTTTATTCAAGGTGTACCTCTGGCAAGACTAACTTAACTCTGATCATTTAATATTTGTCATAGCTGCTTAAAAAAAGCAACACTTCTCATCAGAATAGTATTTTAGATATTCAATATATAAAATAAATCCATGCTCTCCTTGTCAGAACTTGTGCCTTATTTGGGTGTTTGCCAGCGTGGACATGCAGATACATGACACAGTGGTTGTCATGTGACCTTGTCAGAAAATTGTCTCTTGTGAACTTGAATTACTGGAATGTCTCTCAGAGCTGTGGAAGGGGAAGCGTGTGTTAATGTATACAACTCCTCAGGATAAAAAGAGGGAGAATTGTTCTTTGTGATTCTGCCAAGATTTGTCCTCGTTTCACTTATTCTTTCTGTGTTGGTGCTCCAGAATTCGTGTTTGCTGTGGGTCAGACAGGAAGGTCACCTTTATCTGGAGCTGTCAATTAGGAGGGAAATGGTTTTATTCAGTAGCTACCCAAAATTCCTGTAATAGTTTGAACTCACTGTGCAGGGTGTAGAGTGAATTCTGAATTGGTGTCCAGTTCAGTGCTTTAATGAGAAGAATGAGAAGCAAAGAGTTTGCCCCCACAGACACAAGGAAATTCCCAAGGCCATATTGAAGTTTCTCTACAGTTCTTAACCATGTTTATCTGTTTTACTTTTTGCCAGTCTGACTGTCTGTATATTGGCCTGGAATTGTGCTTGCTTTCCCCTCCCCTAGCTCTGGCCCTGAAGTTCTCTGCCACCTTGTTGGAGAAGCTCTCCTGAGACATGCAATTATCAAGTAAAAAACAATTAGACAAAAATCCCTGTTTCCTGCTGATCCAGCTGGGAAGGGAACAGTGAACACATCCCAAGGAGGCCACACCTGAACCTGTGCCAGCACTGCCTGGGGTTCCCTGTGTGTATTAGTTTTACACTTAGCTCTAGTTGGCAGAAGGACCCCAGGGCTCTTCTTGGAAGATATTTTGGAAATAAAAAGGGTTATTAAAATTTCATGGTATTCCCCAAGCTGTGCCATTGAGATCTGCCGTGTGAGGCTTTAGCAGTGACTGCTTTAGCAGTTTAGGAACACAGGGTTTTTGCTCCATTTTCAATGGCAGCTCATCTTGCTGATGGCTGGAGGATGCACCAGTGTGTCCTCTCTACCCAGAGTCATGAACAAGTTGGATCTGTGATCTGGGTTTATGCAACGTGAGTTTAGGTTGATGGTGAGTCCTGTACACCTGATGCAGTTGGAACAGCAGAGCAGGAGTGATGTCAGTAGGTCAGTGTAGCTGAGCAGGCTTTTGTGGGGAATCCTGATAAAAGTATTTTGCCAAAAGAAAAGATAATAGCAGACTTGTGCTCCAGAGAGAGCAAGGCTGTACTAGATTTTCAAAATGGGAGATTTAAAACAAAAGGCCTGACTGCAAAGAAAATGAATGGCAAAGTATTATTTTCATAAATAGCTTTAAAAGGTTTATTATTATTTTTAAGGGTCAAGAAAAGGATCTTTACCCACTGTAAAGATGTGATCCGATAAGGAGTTTTTGCAGCAGAGCTTGTAAAAATTATACCATTTGATGCACAGCCTTTGGTAAAATAATTCTGTCTCAGTTCAGGCCTTTACAGGGTTTTGATGTTGGATGTTATTTTAGTACTTCAAAATCCCTTGCAACTTAATGAATGAAAAATGCTGCTCAAATTGATGAGGTGAGTCTTTGGCTTTGTAAAAAGCTGTCCCCTGCAGAAAACTGAAAAAACTGCCTTCAGACATTCCTGCTTTGCTTTTGTTTCAGGTTTGTAGCACGGGATCATCCATCAGCAGGATCAGGCCAGCCCCAGCCCCGCCGTCATGTCTAAGTCAAAGAGCTCCGAGTCCGTGCGGGTGGTCGTGCGCTGCCGGCCCATGAACAGCAAAGAGAAAACGGCTTCCTATGAGAAGGTTGTCAATGTGGACGTCAAGTTAGGGCAGGTCTCAGTGAAGAATCCACGGGGATCATCTCATGAACTGCCTAAAACGTTCACCTTTGATGCTGTGTATGACTGGAATTCCAAACAGGTCGAGCTCTACGATGAGACCTTCAGACCTCTCGTGGACTCTGTTCTGCAAGGGTTTAATGGGACAATCTTTGCCTATGGGCAGACTGGGACAGGGAAAACATATACGATGGAAGGGGTGCGTGGTGATCCCGAAAAGAGAGGGGTCATCCCCAATTCATTCGAACACATCTTCACCCACATCTCTAGATCTCAAAATCAGCAATACTTAGTTAGAGCGTCTTATTTGGAAATATACCAAGAAGAAATCAGAGACTTGTTATCAAAGGATCAGTCCAAGCGGCTGGAGCTGAAGGAGAGACCAGACACAGGGGTTTTTGTTAAGGATTTGACCACCATTGTTACGAAAAGCGTTAAAGAGATAGAGCACATCATGAATTTGGGAAACCAGAACCGCTCCGTTGGTGCCACCAACATGAACGAGCACAGCTCTCGATCTCACGCCATTTTCCAGATCACTATCGAGTGCAGCGAGCTGGGACTGGATGGAGAGAACCACATCCGTGTTGGGAAGCTCAACCTGGTGGACCTGGCAGGCAGCGAGCGGCAAGCAAAGACTGGAGCACAGGGGGAAAGGCTGAAGGAAGCCACGAAAATCAATCTCTCCCTCTCAGCTTTGGGCAACGTTATCTCCGCCCTGGTAGATGGCAAAAGCACGCACATCCCGTACCGGGACTCCAAGCTGACCAGGCTGCTTCAGGACTCATTAGGTGGCAATGCCAAAACTGTGATGGTGGCCAATATAGGCCCCGCCTCTTACAATGTAGAGGAGACGCTGACCACGCTGAGATACGCCAACCGTGCCAAAAACATCAAGAACAAGCCACAGGTGAACGAGGATCCTAAGGAGGCTCTGCTGCGGGAATTCCAGGAGGAGATTGCTCGACTCAAGGCACAGTTGGAAAAACGGTCTATTGGCAAAAGAAAGAGGAGGGAAAGGAGGAGGGAGGGTGGGGAAGAGGAGGAGGACACTGAAGAGGGTGAAGATGAAGGAGATGACAAAGATGATTACTGGAGGGAGCAACAAGAAAAGCTGGAGATCGAGAAGAAAGCTATAGTTGAGGATCACAGCTTGGTAGCAGAAGAAAAGATGAGGCTGCTGAAAGAGAAGGAGAAGAAAATGGAGGACCTGAAGCGAGAGAAAGAAGCAACAGAGATGCTGAGTGCTAAAATCAAGGTAGATTTCTTCCTCATCATACTCTTTGAAAGCAATTTCCTTAGGCTGTGGGGAAAATAAAGGGTTTCCCAATTTGAAAAGATATTTCACAGAAAGTTTCCAGGATAGTGATTTGTGTTTTGGTTGGAAGATTTTAAAATAAACCATATTTAGCCAGAAGTTGAAATTTCCACCATTAGTCACATATTTCAATATTCATGAGTTGTTTCATTGTTCTTATGTGCTGATCTTAAGCCATTGGCACAATAAAAGACAATGCATCTTTTCACAAGCTGTGGCACTAAAAATGTTTCCTTCTGTCACAGATCATTAACAAGTTATGTACAGGGGAGCACACATTTTGGTTCCCCAGCTTTGCCACACATTGCAGTGGTGCCTTATTCTAAACAAGTTACTGTTGCATTAATCTCACAGTTTCGTAGGAATTTTAAGAAATAGGGATTTCTGTAGCAGCTCCCTTGAAAAAGAAGGTTAAATAAGGGAGCTGCCCTGAAAAAGTTGTATCCATAGGAGAGAGTTACCCTCTGTAGTCACTGAGAGAAACTTCTGACCCTGGTTTTTCTTTTCAGACAATGGAAAGCAAGCTGCTGGTGGGAGGGAAAAATATTGTGGATCACACAAATGAACAGCAGAAAATCCTGGAACAGAAACGACAGGAAATTGCAGAACAGGTACAAGGAAGGAGATTTGTTATTTTGTATAAAAAGCCTTGCTGCCGAACTTTTGTAAAACATTGTGTCAGGGAAATTACCAGAAAGTTTTCCCAGGGTTAACCCTAGAATTGGTTTAATGGCAATCATTTATTGAAAAGAAGGGGGAAGGGCTTGTGTCATATTTGTCATTATTTGAAATATGTAAAGAAGGTTTATAAAAGTTTTCTTCTAGCTCTTCATGGTAAAGATTCACCTCATATCTTGATTGGAACTATTTGTAAGTGAAGAAATATTTGTAAGACCTCTAAAAGTACCAGTTCAGCCTTTAACTGAGGGGAGGGGTCTTTGTGCTAAAAGTTTCTTTTCTGTTATGCAAATTCTGTTGATGATTCTTAAATACAATAACCAGTACAAACTGATAAAAAGGAAAGAAAACATCATCTAAAAGTGACATTTGATTCCTTCAGTTGAACCTTGAGCCTTGTTCACACTGTCTGATTTTAATAGCAAAATAAGGACAAATAAGAGTTAACATTTCTGGTATTTCTATGGCAAGAGATAGGAAGAACTGGAAGGCAGGGAAGGAAACCCATCCTGAGCATTGATACCATGTGTGTCAGCTGGAGGTGACAAGGTGATTGAGGTCTTTTATGCCATATTTTCACATTGTTTAGAAACGTCGGGAGCGAGAAATCCAGCAACAGATGGAAAGTCGGGATGAGGAAACACTAGAGCTGAAGGAGACCTACAGTTCTCTTCAGCAAGAGGTGGACATAAAGACCAAAAAACTCAAAAAGGTAAAAAGAAAATGATTGCCTGTCTGCCAGGCTGGGAATAAAATCAACTTGTGTGTGAAAGTGAGAGGAGCTTTGGCAAGTGACGGATTTTGGCTCTTATTGTGTGCTCCAGTTATTTTCCAAGCTGCAAGCTGTGAAGGCAGAGATCCATGATCTCCAAGAAGAGCACATCAAGGGTCGCCAGGAAATGGAGCAGACCCAGAATGAACTCACCAGGGAACTAAAGCTAAAGTAAGTCCCATCATGCCATTGCCTGCTATTAACTGTAACAGGGAGGGTTTCTCAGGGTAGGGAGTGCAGGGACTGCCTTGCACATACTTGTGGAATAAGGTTTAACCGTGAGAAAACGAAACCATTCCTCCTTTTCCAGGGTTATATTACATCAGTAATATACAGTGGGAGGGGAGCAGTGAGGAAAGTCGTTGCTAATTATGTTTCTTTTATATTTCTCATTTTTTGGTTGCATGTAGGCACCTGATTATTGAAAACTTTATTCCCTTGGAAGAAAAGAATAAGATCATGAACAGAGCATTCCTTGATGAAGAGGAAGACAACTGGAAACTACATCCCATAACTCGTCTGGAGTGAGTGTACTTCTACTCTTGGGATGGAATTACAGGTCACAGGAAACCCTCTAGCTGTGAAGAACAAAAGAGGGATTGAATTGGGGATTTCAACTGGCCCTCTAGAGTTCACAGCTTCTTGATGCATAATAAAATAAAATAGAACAAAACAATTTATTCCTCTTAATAGGTGCTATAAAATAGGATTGTACAGTTAGGAGAATTCTTGAGAGATTTTAATTTTTATAATAGGCAAACCCAATAATTATATGTAAAATATATATAATAGTACATTCACCCTTAAAATAGCAGTGCATTCCTATCATATTTCTTTCCTGCTCCTACAAATGCAGCCTGGGTGGTTTCTGCTGTGTTGAAACAGATTTCTGCATGGAATTTGCAGATGTTGTAGCTCATAAACTCCAAGAGAAGCCTTTGGTTTTAGGGTATAACAGCCTGAGTCTCTGTGTTTTTCTCTAGTAACCAGCAGATGATGAAAAGACCAGTATCTGCTGTGGGGTACAAAAGGCCCCTGAGCCAACACGCCAGGACATCCATGATGAATTATACAGAGGCTCGGTACAGGGTAAGCCCAGATGTGGTTGAACCTTTGTCTCTTCACCCTCCTGATCAGGGCAATGTGAATTCCAGAGGGGATTGTGTGTTCTTCTTTGAGATGTAAATCTGTAGTGTCCTGCATATATTTATAAAGCACTTCAGATTAAGTTTCTGGAGGGCAAAGTAGCAGTCGGTGTGAAAAATGGAGGCTTTGATTGTGCTTCTGCTGTCTCAGGCAGAGAACATCGTGTTACTGGAGCTGGACGCGCCCAGCCGGACGACGCGGAACTACGAAGGTCCAACCATCGCTCCCAAGGTTCAGGCAGCTCTGGAAGCAGCTCTGCAGGATGAAGATGAGATTCAAGTGGACGCCTCAACCTTTGAGAGCTCTTTAAATAAAAAATCAAAACCCAGGTGAGTTGGACTTTGCCTGAGCAGACTGGCCCACAGGAGAGGTGCAAGTACAGTTGCTGTTGGTCAGCACTTCTCGTCAGTGAGGTGAAGCTGAGCTTCATAGTAAAGCAGAGAGAGAAAGAACATAGAATCATTGAGGTTAGAAAAGACCTTTAAGATTTGAGTCTAACCTCCAAGTGAATCCCACCATGCTGCTAAACCTTATCTTGAAGTGCCACATCTATTCATTTTTTGAACACTTCAGGGGATGGAGATTCCACCCCTTCCTTGAGCAGCCTGTGCTGGGGCTCATCCACTCTTGTAGTGAAGAAATTTTTCCAAATATCCAGCCTTAACCTCCCCTTGTAGAACTTGAGGCTGTTTCACCTTGGCCCGTTGCTTGCTACTTGGGGGAAGAGGCCAACTTCTGCCTCACCACAACCTTTTTTCAGGGTGAAGGACATAGGACAGAAGAAAAAGCTGAAACTGTTTATTAGAGAATAACTCCTGTAAAAAAAAATCAGCTTTTTGCAGATTAATTTTGGAAAGTAACAGGTGACATTGTTAGAGCTTTTCTTGTTTATATTTTAATTTTTGCTTCTTCAGACTGAAAACTGGAAGGAAATCGGCAGGATCCACATCAGGATCAGGCACCCCCAGTTCTCAGCTCTACCCACAGTCACGAGGGCTGGTTCCAAAATAAAACCAGCAGCGCCTCTCCAGGGAGGGAGCAGCCTTTACCTTCTGGGAGCAGAGACAAGGACAAACCTGCAGAGAGAGCTCCTGGCCAGCCTCCAGCCCCTTTCCCTGGAGATGGCCTTGTTGCTGTTTAACTGACTCGGGCCAGTCCAGGGGCACTGAGCCATGGGAAGATCCGTGCTTGCAATTCAGCATTTGGCCTCTGTGGGAAATGGATTTTAGTTAGGAAATCAAAAATGCATGAGGTACGTTACAGTGTGTTAGGAGCAGTGGGAAGCACGGGGATCACCTCACAGCATCACCGGCCTCCTCCTGCACCAGCCCTTCTGCTGCACGGCGCTTTTTGGCTGTTGGGCACTGAGAAGACAGAGTTGAAAGTCATCTCAACAGAACCACCACTCTGCAGCTCCATAGTGAGAACCAAAAGAGGCTAAAAAGCAGAGGATCTGTTCAAACTTGACAAGGTGCATGGTTCTTCCTCTTCCTGCTTGAGGGACTGGCATCACCAGTCCCTGGGCTTCATCACCACCTGAACCTGGGGTTCAGGCATTGGTCTGAACAGGCAGAATGGCCAGCATGTCCTGACCACCACACAGCTGTGCCTCCCCATAGGGCTGTAGGACAGAAAAGGGTCTCAAAAACAACTCTGTGCTCTCTAGAAAGGAAGCAGTAGAAGCTGAAGTCCTTTCTTTGTTTACAGGCATAAGTGAGAGCTCCTCTAAGCTGACCTACAGACCTCACCCCTACCAACAGGAACCACCTTGTCAAAGAGCACCTCTGCATGCCAGTGTTGGCTCCACAGCTTTCCTCCTCTCTCTTGCCTCCATCTTTACCCCTGGCATTTAAAACCAGTGTCCATATGACATCTTAAATGGCATATGGCCATTTTCTCATGCCTCCCACTGTTGAGGGGAAACTAGCACTAGCTCAGAGCTCTCAGCTGGGCAGAGCACTGGAACTTGGAGCTGCCTTTGAGTGCACTCCTGGGAGTTTGGTCCCTTCTCTTGGTGTCTAAGGAGGTTTAGCATTCAGTGCCTCTTGTGCCTCACCTGTTCCATGTTAAGCAGCTTTTTCTCTGCACCTCCCAGCCCACTCAGAGCCTGCTGGGAGTGAACCCAACCTGACTGAGGCTGGTGATGGAAGCTGGTGTTAATTCCAGGGGTTTTACTTTGAAAACAAGGGAGGAAGAACTCCTGCTTTTGACAGCCTCATTGCAAAGCTGCCCTATGACTAAAGCAGGCTCGTGTAGCAGGGTAGAGGGAGGTGGAACTCCACGCTAAGGACAGAGTAAGGTGTCCCTGTCTAGTGTCCCACAGCTCATTTGTAAGTTTTAGTTCACTGTATATTGAGACTTGGGATGTTACTTCTTCTGGTTGCTCTTGGCTGTCATCCTGTTTTTACCTGTTTTCCCTCACTGATGACTCCTCCCAGACTGACACGTGTGAGTGTGTGAGGACTTGCCTGGTTGTAAACATGCTCTGATGTGTGGACTCTGCCTTGTGCTCCTGAAGTGTCCACGGAGTGACTTCATCCACGCTGGAGAGCTCCTTTCTACTGACCCCCTGAGCAGGAGGAACTGAGTGCTCAGCACAGCTCACCTGTGCATCCTGCAGGCACGGTGCCCAGGTGAGCCAGGTGGGCCCCTTAACACCAACTTGGCTGCTGCATTCCGTGGGCTGCTTTCCCTGGCCACAAGGTAAATATATGTATACACATATATATATAATAGTTCTGGTGGAAGAAGGAGGGATTTGCTTATAATTGAGAGAGCAGGCACATGACCAATTTCTTTCAACCTGAACATGGAAACCCAGCATAATCCTCATTTTCACAAAGCACTGTTTATATCCAGAGAGCCTTTTAACTGGCTTTTGTTGCATAGTATAACATCACCTTCTCTTCCCTCTCCTCCTTCTTTCTCTCCAGCACATAATCTTCTGTACAAGGACATTTTAAAAGATGATTGTATGGTTTAAGTGCTCAGAGAATTGAAATTAAATGGGAGGGGAGGTTTAATACTCTGAAACAGCAGCACAATATATAACCACGTGTATGTACATACCTATGTACACATGTTTTATGTGAATAATGCCTACACAGACACATCTGTGTCTGCACATGTGCACACTTTTCCTCAGTTGCTACTATTCCATAGGGAATTCTATTCTATATTAAACTCATATGCTGGAAACTGCCCTCGTGGCAGGGCTGGTACCATGGAGCTCTGCAGTGCAAACCTGTTTTCATGTTGAGCCAGTGTCAGAAAGGCTCTGCTTTTAACTCTGTAGAAATTCATTAGCAAGGTGAAAGAAACTCAGTAGAGTGGAAAAGAATAAATCTGCATATTTAGTCATTGTATGTAAATTGGGGCTTTGGGTGGAGATTTGGTCAGTGTATTCATGGGCAATCTCGGCCTGTTACAGAAGCTTTTGGATTCTCATTCCAAAGGACTTAACCTTCACCAGATGCTCAGTGGCACTGATATTAAGATACATTGTCTTAAGCTGAACAAAACATACTGAGCTCTGGGTTGAAGCTTTTAAGAAACATTCCTGCCGAGTTTGCCCTTCTTTGGTGTTATCTGAACCATCTGGGCTTCCTGCTGGTTAACCAAAGGCAGGAAATCCAGCTGGACTCCTGGAAGAGGCCCTGGGACAGCCTTGTGCCATCACCTTTTCTTCATAGGAATGTCTAACATTCAACATAATTGTCTTTGCTCTGATCTGTATAATGGGATGGTTTTTTTTAAAAAGTGGCATGGAGCAGGAGTCGGCCTGCCGTGGGAGCAAGTGCCACCAGACACTGAAGCATAGGAATTAAAGCACTTTCTTAAATCCTTAACTTAGGTCTAGCGCCTTTTTAAAAATATTTGCATGCTGCTTGAATCTTCTAAAACACATACCTCTGCCAGAGCACCTGGGGCTGCACGGGTGCCTTATACAGATCAGAGCAGGCAGTGTTGAGTCAGTCTGAGGTGTGAGAGCCTGGCCTGGCTGAACACGCAGCGCTGGAGTCTCAGTGAGGCACCTGTGGACCTGTCCTCTCTCCTGTCCGTGCTGGGCAACCTGCACCAGTCTGTAAACAGTCAATGGAATTCCTGGGGGTCTGTTCCTGCTGTGTGCAAACACAGACTGGAAAAGAGAACCTGCAAAAGCCATAATTAGCTACAGAGATGGGACTGAAATGAGAACACTGGTGCTGCCTGCCGCACTGTGCAGTGGGGGTTGACTCTCTGAGGTCCAGGTGCTTACTGCCTTCTCCAGCCCCTTTCTTTTTGAAGAGGTGACCCAGGATCCTTTTATGGGCACAGCTGTCGATGACAACTCTCAGCTCCATGGAGATACACCCACCTCCGCCTTCTCTTAGGTGATCTGTAGAAAAAGAACCTGTCCATAGTTCTGTCCATAGTTTTACAGCTTATATTTATTTGTATCATCTCTTTTGTCTAGGAATGTAAAGTGATCCTAAAATACAATGTGTAATAAAGTCAATAAGATTTATTGCATCTATCAAAATGTGTGTTTTTCATTGTTAATTCGGGGCAGGGCTCAGCGACTTCGTGTTTTACGAAGCCTCACGTTATTTTTCTTTCATTAAAAAAAAAAGTCGCTGCACGAAGTAAGTGGAAAAATGTAATTATAAGTAGAATTGCAATGTGTATTGTATATACATATATATGTATCTTGTATACATATATATGTATATATACACACACATATATACACATTACATTATGGATATATACCTACATATATATATACATTACAATATCTATATACACATACATATATATACATATATATACATTACAATATATAGATACATATACACACACAGAGATATATATACATATTTAAAAAAAAAAAAATATAAGTAGAAGGTGCTGATGCCTGCATGTGGCACCTTAGGAACCAGCAGTGCTGGTGAAACCCTGCCAGAATCCCAGTTCAGGGTGGGCCCCCGGCCTCGGTACTTCCTTCCTTGCAGCAGCAAGGGTGGTACTGATTGAAACCAATCTTTTATTGGCACTGTGGGGAAAAGGAGCCTCGGGACATAAACATGAATTATCTCCATAGAAGGGAAAAGAAGGTGAGGAAGAGTCTTAAGTAGTGCATGTCCTACGAGGGGCGGCTGAAGGAGCCGGGCGTGTTCACCCTGGAGAAAAGGAGGCTCCAGGGTGACCTTACCGCGCTCCGCACCTCTGTGAAAGGAGGTTGTGGCCAGGTGGGGGTCGGGCTCCTCGGCCAACCAGTGACAAGAGGACACAGTGTTAAACTGGGCCAGGAGAGGTTTAGTTTGGACATCAGGAAGAATTTCTTAACAGAAGGGGTCATTAGGTATCGGAAGGCGCTGCCCAGGGAGGTGCTGGAGTCACCGTCCCTGGGGGTGGTTAAGGAAAGAGGGGACGTGGCGCTGGTCTGGCGGACATTGTGTCGCTGGGTCAGAGCCTGGACTCGCTGATCCCAGAGGTCTTTTCCAGTCTAATTGATCTGTGACAACCGGGATGCCGGAACACGAATAGCCGCGGGACGCAGCCTCGAGCCCTCAGCTCCAGCTCGGTCCCGCAGCCGCCCCCGGCCCGGGCGGTGCCACTTCCCCGCCGCGGCCATGCGGCGGCAGCGGCCTCTCCCGCCATGCGGCGCGGCGGCCGCCGGGACTTGTAGTCTTGTAGTCCGCGGGCCACAGCGCTGCTACGCTGGGACCACGCAGGAGGACTACAACTCCCGGCGGTCCTTGCGGTTTGTTTTCCTTCAAACCAGCCCAAGGGCCGCCCCTCCGGTCCCTCCCCTCC
>VWZP01008034.1:0-12425 GCA_013396995.1 Dicaeum eximium
ACACTAAAGCGGGTTCTTCAAAAGCAAAAATGGGGAATTCAGGATGAAACCCTTTACAGTCGGTTGGCAAAGGCTTTGTATACCATCAATCACCTCACGGTGTGGCAGAACTCTATTAATTCTGTCATTTTGAATCACCACCTTTCATTACAGGCTTCGGACGACATGCAGCAACCTCGAGCGAAGGTTCGGCTGTGGAATTTAGTCACCAAACAGTGGGAAGGTCCCTATGACGTTATCGGTTCGGGGCGTGGGTATGCTTGTGTCTCCACAGATACTGGGGTGCGCTGGGTACCTGCGAAGTGTGTTCGTCCTGACTTGCGACCGCAACAGCAAAATCTGGCCTACAGGCAAGGTGGAGACCGTGACCAAAATGAAAATCATCAGAGGGAAGAACCATCAGATGATGACTTCGATGCTGACGATGTCGGTGATCCCTCTGATGGTCCATCCACAAGCAGAGACTGAACATTGTTCATTTTCTTTTTCCTTTTTCTTTTTTATACGGAAATAGGGTGAGGTGTCACCCTGAGTTTTAGCCTTCTGATGTTTTAATTTCTATGATAAAGTTTCTCACAAGGTTTTCTGTAAACACGCAGATGTTTTGCTAATTGTCTCTTTGTTTTTCATTCCTTCTCCTGGGAGGAGAAATGTTTGATGGACTCTTTTATTGACCAGTGTGTGGTTGGAGAGGTGGTGATCTCTCTCTCCAATCCACGGCTGTTCTCAAAACTCTATATAATGTGTGAATCAAAATAAAGTGCGACTTTTTCTCCACCTTACGCTGACTGCAGTCATTGTGTCTGCATGTTTCGTGTCACGCTCTATAGTGACAGAAGTGGTGTTTAAGCCATCTAAAATATCATACAGCATTATATGAAAATATGGATTTGTCAAGAACAATCTGTATCAATCCATTTTAGCATCTGACAGGGCTACAGGAAATAGTTACGCCATTTCCTAACTATACTGCATTTTCAAAGACAGCAGAAATCATATTACATAACCAAACCAGGTGAAACAAAGAGTAAATTTCAACCTCTTCTCCCTTAGGGCTCAACAACTATTTTGCAGAAGAGGTATGAGCACTCTGTAAACTTTTCATATATAAAATATATTATTTACAAAGCCTATTGTAAAGTCTTTAGAAGCAATGGATGCTGTCTCTGTCCAGGATCCCACAGAACAAAACTGCATGACAAGAGTTGTCAGTGCAAGGCTGGGTATCAACAACTTTATATCAATTCAAGGGGTTATTTCAACCTAGGAGTGTGTTTGAGACTTGTGCCTGTTCAAAACTTCCATTACTAACCTGAATATCAAAACAAGGAGGTTCTGTGCAGGACACCAAGCAAGCATCACTCTGCACCACTGGTTCAGAATTCTAAGTGATTTTGACAGAGAAATAGCTTAAAAACAGTACTAAAAAACAACAACGGCTGCAAACAGAATTCAGGCCCACAGTGTGATACAGGTGCTAAAGAAAGATTAAAAAAAGAGAAATCATCCTAAACAATGCCAAGAGAAACATCGCTATAGTTTCCAATTATATTTTTCCCATTCCATTTTCTTACCGCTTTAAAATCTGTTCATCACCCATTTATTTTCTAAGATCTTTCACACAGCAAAAAAACATCCTTCCTTCATTAGAATTTGACATAGAGATTGGGTAAAAATTAGTGATTTTCATCAGCTTATTCCAGGCTGAATTCTGGACCAACTCTTTGATTCATTTAGTTTGTCACAGTGTTTTTGAACCCATCATCAGTACTATGCTTTATTTTTCATTTATTCACCTGCATCTTTAGAAGCCAGATCTTTAGGAGCAGTCCAGAGTAACAAGTTTATGTTCTCACATCTTACCATTAAATCACTGCACCTCATCCTGAGTCAACACAGCACACTGGCATCAGAAGCTACAGGTAAAAATTACTGGTGGCAATTAAATTACCATTTCAATGAAAAGAAGCTTATTCTATACTTACTTCTCAGGTGCTTTTTGCTATCTCCATAGCTGGTTTATCCACAGGTTTGGAATTACATTCCCAATCTATCTGATGTTATTATAAAAAGGACCACGAAAGAGACAAAACAATTAATTATTTTATGATCCTTGAAATAGCATGCATGCATCTCTTCTGTCAGAAAACAATAAAAGGAAACACTGATTCCTAACTAACATTTATTTTTAATTTTATGGTCGGTGTATAAACACCGACTGGTGTTCACAAACAGAGCTTTTTCTCCAGGGTTTTATTATGACAAAAGAAATTACCTTCTGCTTCTTAGGTCTATCCCTCAGTGCACAGAAGTAGCTGCTGGAACTAAGAAAAATGAGAGATGCAACTTGAATGACTAAGGTCTCTCCATCTCTCTTCGCTCCCTCCCTCCTTCACTCAACATTCCTCTCCTTCCTCCCGCTTATTTTTCATGCAGTGGTGTTTGATGAAGCAGCAGGTTAGAAACACTTCCCATCTGTACCTTTTTACACTTGTCCAGGTTGTCACCATTAAAAAGTGCAGCCTCAATGCTACTGTTAAACCTTGGATAAAGTTCCAATGTAAATAGTTCGTGCTGAAAATCTGTCATTGTCAGGTTGCTGTACCTATAAGTCAATTCCCAATATCACAGAAGAAGCCAAACTGTCATCTCTTTCACAATCATGTTAAAGATTTCTTGCATGTTCCTGGAAGAGAGAAACACCATGGCTACAAAACTGGTTTCTGCATTTCCCTGTAAAATATAATCAAATACACTTCTACAACCAAAGAATCACCCTTTAATTGAATTGTGGTCTATACCCATAGATTTATTTTCACTTGACCACCTGGCATATCCTTACTTATCCTTGCATTTATCCTGATCAGAAGTTTACACTACTTGATCCAAAGACCTTTAAAAGGGTGGAGTTTTTTCCCCTTTCTGGATTCCATTTTATAAACATTATCTTTCTTAAGAATTATTATGAATCAACATATCTGGATGACATGCACATCAGGACATACGTATATATTTGCCACTTCTTTGATGTTGCCAGTACAATAATTGAACTTGAGCAAATAAGAGGCCGTAATCAAGCAGTTGGCAAGACATACCCATGATCAGATTGTTTGACAGTCTATGCACCACAAGCTGTCCAAAATGGAATCTGAGTTAAACTGACAGCTACAGAGGTGCAACTGCTTTCTGCCATGATTGCCAAAAGATTGCTGCGTTCACAACCCAGTGTGCCCAAATAGTTCATGGAAATCTTGCTAAACTGAAGAGAAATAACATTGTGAAAATTGCAAACTAAGATGGTGTTGACATAGAGTCATTTAGATTGGAAAATACTCGTGAGATCATCAAGTTCAACCATTGCCCAAACAATGTCAAGTGATGGTAGGAAGAATGTATTTCCACAGCTCCCAACAAATTCTGAGCCAAGCTGAGCTGGACTTGCTCTAGGCCATGACCAAATTATGGGAAAATAAGTTGTTCATTGATCTTCTCTGCCATGGTGAAATGCTGCTCCACATCATTCAATCAATAACAAAAAACTATCAAAATCCATCTAAAACCTCTGCAATTCATAGGGATTCTTGTAACACTGAAGAGAATTTTGGTGTCAGCTGTGCATGGCCTATCAAAAATGTAGCTTTCTTTGCCTTAAAAGCAGTGGTAAAACTATGGCATTAAAAATCAAAGAGTTTCAGAGTGACATCACACACCTTCACCATGAAACAGATTAATGGAAAATTGCATTCTAAATACAACAAAACAACAGCTAAAATTTGCCAGATAACTATAAGCACAGATATAATGCACACATTTTATATAGTGACCTTCACACACTTATTTTTTTCAGGCACTCAGAGCAATAAAACTAGCAAACACTGCTAGTTGACAGATTAGGATAATAATTATCCTCCTCTATCAAGTTAAGATATATTAATTTTCCTGAAATTGATTCCTGACCAAAATTTGCCCATGGTCTTGACACCACTACCTCCAACTGATACATAAAACTGTTATACTAAAGAACAAACCACAATGCGTAAAAATGTGTTGGGTTAACATTTTCCGCATCTCAAGTGCTTTGCACAGTCTTAGGTAAGCTTGGCTTTTGCATATTTGATTAATTAAAGATTAAATTAGAAAAAGTTGTTTTATATGTTGATGAAGTTGATAGTTGCCATGTTTAGCCCTGTTTCTTTTTCATTATTATCCCCAAGTTCTTCTTGTATGTTTAATACCCTTTTAAGTGTGCCTTTTTTTTGGAGGCAGAGACAGTAGACCCCTACAAGCTGCAGTCTGGGAGCTATTGTTAACCCCTGACCATTGGCTTGCAACTGGTGTCCATGGCAACCGGGATTTTAATGAGAGACTCTCTCGACTTTGAACATAACATCTCGCCAGAAATCTGTCCCCTTGCGGCAAGTAAGCCATTGGCAAAGGAACATGACATCATGAACACTCTCCCCAGTCATCCTGAACCTTGGAGGCTGGATTAGTGGCGGCCATGGGAGGGACCAGAGCAGTTAAAAACCCCTACACAGACTGAACGTTGGTTTTTTTCCCTCAGACTAGCCAGCACTGAAGTCCTATGCTGGATCATAAGGCCATATCTCCAATTAGAGACTTTATTAAAAACAAAAAAAACCAGCCTAACAGAATCTCTGCTCTCAGGCATATAGCCTACTTGGCTCTAAGAGTCTTTGATCCCTGGGTTCCCAGTTTAGTAATTTCTGTTAAAAATTAATTACAAAATTTTTTAATTAATTATTTTAAATAATAAATTATCTTTTTTGTTATTTAAACCCAAGAGTTGTCCTCATTCCTAACATTAGGGCTATCCAAGAAAGAAATAATACTTGAAATTATTCCCAATACTTTAGGATCTAACTCTTGGCTAATAAATTTTTTAAGAAAATATAAAACATTTAGGCCTAATGTGTTGTTCTAATAACTGAACTTATATTCTGTTCCAATAATAATGTTGGAACTAGGGAAAAAGGGATATTTCATGTTTTTAGCAACAGAATCAATAAATATAGGTTGGTCTACTGAAATGTAATTCCAAAATACACACACACGTTCATTTTGCCTCAGCAGATACCTTCTCTTCTAAAATAAACTTGAAAGTATCCAAGATAAAATTAAACTTTAGGATTATGTAAAGAAGGTTTTTCCTTACAAGCCTTGTTTCAAACCTACAAGGAATTAAATCTTTAAATCCTCTAGAGACACAGAATATGTTGAGTTGGAAGGGACCCACAAGGATAATCAAGTTCAGCTCCTGGCCCTGCACAGCACCATCCTCATTAGTCACACCATGTGCCTGAGAGCACTGTCCAAATGCTTCTTGGACTCTGTCAGGCTTGGTGCCGTGACCACTGCCCTAGGGAATCTGTTCCAGTGCCCAGCCACAGTCTGGGTGAAGAACCTTTCCCAATATCCAACCTAAATCTCCCATGACACAGCTCCAGGCCATTCCCTTGGGTCCTGTCACGGGTCACCAGAGAGAAGAGATCAGTGTCTGCCCCTCTGCTTTCCCTCATGAGGAGGTTGTGATTACAATGAGGTCTCCCCTCAGTCTCTTCTTCTCCAGGCTGTGGAGACCAAGTGATTTCAGCCACTCCTCACATTTTGTGGGGTTCCTATTGTTTACCAGTAATTTAATTATCATGTTGCATCAGAATGAATTGAGAATCCGTTGCTGTTCTGGAAATCCCTTTTCAGTCAAGTTACTACTCAGGGAAAAAAGCATCCATATCACTTGGTGGCAAAACACTTGCAAACAGAGTTGTTTTATTAAAAAAAAAAATTAGAAAGAGTATAATGTCAAAGAAAATTAATTTTTGGGGAAAGAAAAAATTCTCTTTTCTTTTTGTGCAGCTCTATTTAAACGTGTTTAGTTTAGTTTACAGAGAAATAATTCCCTTTCTGTGGCAGTTCAATAGCCAGTTTAATTTCACTTTTTCTACTATGAACATTGCTGCTGTTTAATTTATTAAGATAATTTCTAGGGAGCACACACACTCTGGAAACAAAGAGAAAGATAATCTAGCCGTTTACTCAAAGAAGTACTCGCATATTTATCCTTCCTGCATTAAATAAATCAGTCCTAACTCCCAGAGAAATCAATTTGGTAGTCTCCACTTCCATATTATATTAACACTGTTTTCTTAAGGAGTATATTCAAAGATATTCCTGCTTGGGTACTGTGCCCCACAGCAGTGGCAAACCAACCTTCTTCCCCATGGAGCTAAGGTTGTGATAAGCATCCTTTGATAGAAATTACATAACTGGGCCCTCTATGACAAGAGTGAGTCTTCCCAATTAGTGGATAGTCCAGGAACTCCAACAGAAAGAAATTGCTGCCTCTCTCTGGAACGAAGACCAGAGATTTCCTTGTTGATGATATCTTTGCACATGCCCCAAAAGCGTGGTATTCAGAGCAAAATGAAGCATATAAACTCAGGCACCAGTGAAATGGAATACTAGTAATCTGTGGGTCTGGGGGTCTGTGGATGGACGGCGATAGGACAAACCGAGATGAGAGATCTCTATAAGTCCTAAGCTAATTTTAGGAGGAAGCAGTTTATTGCTTGGGGTGTGGGTAAAAGGGTCCTGCTAAGAGCTGCCAGGCAGAGCTCAGAGCAGGACCAAGAAGAAAGAAGAGAGTAAGAGTGTAACAGTAAGGAAGGTAAAAGTAAGACAGCAAGCGTGGTAAGAGAGTAAAAGCTAAGAGGTAAGAGAGTAAAAGTATAAGAGTGTAAGAGAGGTAAGAGAGTGGTAAGAGTGGTGAGAGTATAAGTATAAGAGAGCGAGGTTCCCGTTACAATGCATTAAATCTTCTTCTATACTGAATATTCTAATTTACACTAACCAATCTAGTCCAAGATACAAATCCTATAGCATTTACATACAACCTATAAGAATCACTACATTAACATACTGAGTTACATTTTAACCCCAAAAGACTACCCTTTGGACGCCTCCCACCAAGCAGGTGTAGTCTGCCTGGACCCTCGGGCTCTTGATAAGGACAGCATTGCTGCATCAAGAGATTACCTCCTGCTGGCCATCTTATTGTTTTCTAGTTACTCAGTAGCCCGAGGCTTGGTGTTTGAGATATCGAAACTTGCTTTCAATTCCACATCTCCCACATGTTTCACATTCCCAAAGTCTGGACAGTCACAACTATAAGGCTTTTCTATTTCATCTAACCCAACAGTAATCACCAAATAATGAATTGTCACTGTATTTCTCACAATGGCTTCCTTCTCGCACTTATTTCTCCCCTACTCCAACTACACTTCAAAAAAGTGTACTGATTCTTGATTTCTCTGATCTGCAGCCTTGAGCAAATTATGATAAAGCCCTGTTTAATGTTTTTGTAATGCTGCTGCTCACCTTTTTACTCTGGCATTTTTATGGTATCTGCTTTAATTCCTCAGTGAGCCAACAGGTCAAGGAATACAATTTGCTTCCCTTCCTGCTCTTATTATCAGTATATTACAGAGCACAGCTGTTAATACTGGTGAAATCAAAGAAGCATAAGTGAAGCTGTATGAAAAGCCTTCTGAGATTATTTATCCGTTTAAAAATATAGGGCTTTTTCATAAGAGTGTGCTGCTTAAATAGTAAATATTCAATTAGCTCAGCATGACCAATAGTGACTGCATGAGGATAGTGCAAACACCTAGTACCTTACCCCAAAATAAGCTTCTTGGTCGAGCAGTGATACTTTATTATCCCTAAAGTGATTTCTTTTTTTCAATTTTTTTCCCCTTGCACAGTCCAGTAGAATACATGTTTGTTTGCTTTTTGGGTTTTGGTTTTTATGTACCTCTTTATCGCTTTAAAATCCTATGGCAAGGAGTTCCACAATCCAATTACATATTGTATGAAGAACCAACCATCCATTAAATGACTCCTATTGTTTCTTATACAGGGACGACCAAACAATTATTTGATATTTAGCCCATTTAATCCCCTCCCAACTCCTTGAACATTTTATTGCATTATACCTGCCTCTACATCCCCTTCCCACCTCATGTTTCATCCCATGGAAGTCTTTTTTCAGCCTTCTGACCACATTTGACACTCTTTTTGACTCTTCTATGATTCTACAATGTCCAGCTTGAGATGGAAGATTCAGAATTCCATGTGGTATTCAAGATACAGCTGAACCACAGATACACACAGTGGCCTAATAATGATCTCCAATTTGCACTCCATTCCTTTTCTAGTAATTCCAAACCTCAATTCACTTCTATTTTGACTGAAACAAGATAGTAAAGTCAACGCTGTCATTTAGGACAACACCAGTATCTTGTTCTTGAACACCGGCAGCCCATTCAAAGCATATCATTTTATTCAAGATATTTTTGCCTTCAAAGGGCCTCATCTAGTTTGAATTTCATCTGCCATTTTATCTCTCAGTTACCCAAGATCAATCTACCTCTGCTAGAAATGCTAAACTAATCCTTATCTCATTCTACAGATTGTCCCCACTGGGAAGGAAATTCCCTGGCACCAAACTTATCTCCCTGACTGAACCAACAAGTCCTAGAGTGGGAGATAATACTGGTCTGGAGACCTTAGCCTATAAATGTGGATTGTGATGCAGCATCTGATGCATTAAAACTCTCAAATGGCCCTGCTACTAAATCTGATGGCAGTAGGGAATTACATCAAGCTAGCTTGAAGCAGCAGGCTTTCTACCCTGTGGAAAGATTTTTATCCCATCTAGGTAAGCAAGTCCTGAAATATTGTCAAACCCATCCTGCAGAATGGAAACTGCAGCTCTTCAGCAGCTGTACTTGATAGAAATAAAGGGCCAGGAGACAACACTCCCTTTTGATGGCCTTTATTAGGTGACAGCTCTTTATTGGGAGTAGGGGCTCGTGCCACCATTGCCGCTGCTGGTGCTGCAGCCTGCTGCCCCAGCAATCAAGGACAAGGAGGAGGAGGTGCAGTCTTGTCATTACTGACAAGGCTGGATGTCCGATCCTCACAGGAATCCATTGGAGACCTACTGTTGGCTTCATCTAGGAGAGTCACTCTACTGGTGTATTATTGTGGTTATAGTGAGGATGGAGTCTGGCTCCAGCTGGGGTCCTCCACCTCCCCAGGTCTTTGCAGACCCACAGGTGCAGTTTCTTCCGGTTTCGGTGGTGGCCTGCCATCCTGGGGCGGCCGGAATCAGCTGAACTCACTCCCTCATTAACATGCACACATTCACTAGTCATGCTGGGATTGCAAGCACTCTCGGAGGTCTGCAGTGCATTCACAAGCCATGCTGGAAATGCGGAAGCTTTTTGGAGGACGACGGCATGTCCTAGAGCCACGTGGTACCAGATGCCGCAAGGCGGGGTCGGTGTGGTGCCGAATGCGGAAGCACTCTCGGGACGTGCTGATGGGTCGGTGCGGTGCCGAATGTGGAAGCGTCTCCCGGAGGGCTGCAGCGCCGGACCAGCACAGTCAAACCCTTGAGCCGCATGGTGCGTGGTGTCAGTTCCATGCAGTGGGCATGATGGAAAGCCATGCGGTGCCGCATGGGCAGGGTCGGGGACAGGGCACCAGCAAAAGGGGAGAAGGGAGCGAACTGGAGTTACATGAAAAAGGGGTCGGGGAAACTGGATAATACAATCAAACCTGAAAAAAACCGAAATTGAAACAGTTTTAAATAGCAGCTTGAAACCGGAGCTTGTGCTGTGGCCCTGTGCTGGTGAGTGATCTTTCTCTTTATTCATAATAGTACTGATCAATAGTACCTACACATGGCTCTATACACAAAGATACAACTGGCACAACTGGGTTTTTTCCTTTTAAAAGATGCAAGGAGCAGTATTTTACTGTTTGCTCAGTCTTTGCCAACAGACTGTTGAACTTCTATTTTTCTTTCCTCTAGTTTTAATCCAATATAGTATCCTGAAAGTAATGGTTACTTTATATTTGCATTTTTGTATAGGGATACAGTAATGGAAGCAGCTCACTGATTTTCTCACAATGGTTTTCTTCTCACACTTATTTTTCCCCTACTCCAGCAGTATCAGTCAAGCATGTTTAGAGACAACTGCAAGTCAGACCACTTCAAAAAAGTGGACTGAATATTGTTGCTTGGTTCCTCTGATCTGCAGCCTTGAGCAAATTATTGCAACAGCCCTGTATAATGTTTTCAACAGGAAGGTTTTTTATTATATTTTAGACATTGTAAGAATCATTCAATGCAGAGGCCCTTGATCAAAGAGCACTTTATAAATATAAGTACTTTAATTTTAAATCGATTTCTCCCTCACAAAGCCTATTGTAATTGGTGGAACTGCACCATTGTGAAGACAGACCAGTTTCTCTGAGAGTATTTCTTCTTATTTATTCTAAGCTTATAATAATATCTAGATACATTAGCAGGCAAAGATGTTAAGAACTGCCTTCTCTCACTGATCAAACCCCCCCTCTCCCCCACAATCATGAGCAATACAAGATAGTGTTTACTATGAATATAATTAACTAGGCTGTCCTAGGGTGACTTTATGATGCTTGTATCCCCAAATCGTCTGTTCTGTTTATGCTGGGTATTATATTCTGTGCCTTCAAGACTGGGTCAGAGAGCAAAGGCAGGCAGAAAAAGCAGCATGGAGTTTGTTATCTGAGACTGCTCTCACTCCCCCACATTCTGCTCGGACTGTGGTGTCCAGGACGGATGGAGCGGAACAGGGCTCTCCTTCGGCTTTTTATTTAGTTTAGCCAGCTGAGGCAAAGAAGTTTCCCTGGACTGTTTTTCTGTCCGTTTTCTTGGAACTGTTCAAACCTGCTCTGGACTGGGGACGCTGGGAAGCACCAAGCCTGCACTTTGCGGCCCACCGGGGCCCACTCTGGGCAGCAGCCTTTCCAAGCATTGGAGGGTTTGATAACAGCAACCACCCACAGGAGAGACTTTTCTGAGTTTGTCATCTCTTCAGAAAGGAGTTTTGTCATCGGGTATTGTTCATTTTGGTTTTGTGCTGGGGGAGTGCTTTGCCTGTTAAATAAACAGGTTTTTTCCACTTCTCTCTGAGGAAATCTTTCCCGAACTGGTCAGGAGGAGGGGCCGTGTGGGTTTGTTTTCGGGGGGGTGGGCCCTTTTGGAGGTTTTCTCCCAAATTTGCCATAAACCAGGACATAGGCCTAAATTAAACCCAAGAGTTACGCTTCTATTTCTATGAGGTTGCTTCATCTTTCCATCCTAAAATTCCTACTGCTTTTGTTCAGTGAATAAGTTCACTCCTCAGAGAGGTGCCTGTAGAACTTGGTATAGCTTCCATCCACCATTCAAACCCTTCAGAACAGTCTCCAACTAATACAGAGTGAAATTCAGATGCAGCAAATCCTCTAAAACAGCAAAGATACACAAATCTTCAAATCCTATTCCCAGTGCTTACACTCTGCACCCTTATAGGTGTCATCTTGTAATAAATGATTAGTCCAATATAGCCAAATTAGTAATTAATAATAACAATATTTTATTTCGTGACCATGTTACAGTCACGGATAGCCCCGATGGAACAGAGTTGGACTGGTTTCGACACTGGGTGATCTCCTCGCTCGCACTCTACCACAACGAGCCCGTCGGAGTCACAGTCTGCCTCAGTACCTTCTAATTTTATGCAGATTTTTCAGCCTGAGGCAGAAATTCTCCAACCCTGTTCATATTTATTAGATTTCTTTCCTTGGTGTACAGGTGGACAAAAGGCTTCCTGCTCAACTGATGATTTCTTCTTTCAGCATCTGTGGCCAGTGATGGTGGTTGTTGGAGTCTTTTCTGGTTTTCTCGGAACCCTTGATGGGTGGCCGAGATGCGGTGATATGTGGCTGATCGACGGTGTCCCGGTGTCCACTGGTGTTTAGTTTTTACAGGGAAAAAACATCAATATTCATATTCCCTTCGTATTGTGTTTCTGTATCCCTTCGTCTAGCTCCGGGAAATGGTTTCCCCCTTTTGAGTGAGTCTAGTCTTGGCTCCCAATGGCTATCTTACATCTGCCTGTTTCTTTGTTGGGTTTGGATGGGTCGTTGCCTTGCCAAGCCGAGGTTTTCTTTTGTTAATTTCTTTTCTACCCATGTTGCGGCGGTTCCAGACTCCGGGTAGAGCTGGCCGTCGCCGGATCCCTGTGAACGTCTTCAACAGTGACCTGACGAACGAACCCCCTTTGCCTGACCACCGCTAATGCTAGAGTGACTAATCACTGAAGCCAATAACGAGAGGACTGTTTGCATGCGTATGACATCGGTTTATTATCCCGAGCCGGGGCAGAGGCAAACAGCCCCGAATAGCTCAGGGAGAGGGGTTATAAGGGAAACACAGTAACCAATAGGAACGAGGCAAGGGGGTGGAACAAGGAGGGTCCAAGGTACAACAGCGAATCACAAGACAAAGACATCTGAGGGGCAGAACA
>VWZP01008034.1:18281-42617 GCA_013396995.1 Dicaeum eximium
GGCGTGGCAGGAGGAAAGGGAACCACCCACGGAGGCGGAGCATGAACCACAACAGACAGGGGGCGGAGAAAGGGCGGAGACACGAGGACAAGAGGAGGGGCCCGACGCGAGACTGATCGACGCGTTGTTGGAGGAGGGGCCCGACGCAGGGGAACAACACGACGAAAAGGCGGGAAAAGGTTGTGAGGGAGAAGGGGACCCGCCATTTTGCGGGCAACCGGCGCCATTTTGGCAACTCGGATCCGAACCGGGATCAGGGGATGAAGGATCGAGGGACACAGGAAAGTGGCTCGAGCCAGCAGGGCCCTTGCCGACCCGAGCAGGGGAAAGGAGAGAGGGATCAGGATTGGGGGGGACGGAAGGACATGAACTTGGAGAACGGGGGACCCCAACCTGAGAACTTTTCCCCTCTTTCGATAACTTAACAAAATGATTAAACAAAGGGTAAAATCTCCCAACTTTTGCATTCCCTTTAACCTGCTCGTTGTAGAGAACTCTCCCCACTTTATCCCAAAACGCAAAACTGGCCAAATCTTCCCGGGTTAAACCCGGAAAGTGNGTTGGGTTTGGATGGGTCGTTGCCTTGCCAAGCCGAGGTTTTCTTTTGTTAATTTCTTTTCTACCCATGTTGCGGCGGTTCCAGACTCCGGGTAGAGCTGGCCGTCGCCGGATCCCTGTGAACGTCTTCAACAGTGACCTGACGAACGAACCCCCTTTGCCTATCCACCGTAGATGCTAGAGTGACTAATCACGAAAGCCAATAACGAGAGGACTGTTTGCATGCATAAGACATCGGTTTATTATCCCGAGCCGGGGCAGAGGCAAACAGCCCCGAATAGCTCAGGGAGAGGGGTTATAAGGGAAACACAGTAACCAATAGGAACGAGGCAAGGGGGTGGAACAAGGAGGGTCCAAGGTACAACAGCGAATCACAAGACAAAGACATCTGAGGGGCAGAACAGGGTACAAATCACACAACAGAACTGAGGGAACAATCTGGAACTGGGGAGGAGAACTTGGTGACAGACAGGTCGTTGTCCTGGTAACGAAAGGCGTGGCCTAGGGACTGATGTCCCAGGGGCGAACCATCTCTAACTCCCCCTGGGGGGATGCAACACCATGTGTGTCCCACCCAGCTGTGAGGCGAAACCCAGCAAACCATCCCTGCTAAGTTTTCAAACCTTTGGATCTTTGTAATTTTGTTTCAATATCAACATCTTTAATATTTCTATTTCTAAAAAAAACTAATTTGACCTGATCATTTATAACAATCTGACGCTGTAAATTAGGACACAATGAGTATCTCCTTGCCCCTTGAGCAGAATTTGTTTCCTAGGATAAATTATTAAGTGTGGGCTTCATAAATGTGTCTATCTCAGCTGATAATGAAATGAACACTGACAGAAATCAGTGGTTAACATGTATATTTAAATACTGGAAAGTTTTGGGGTTTTTTTAATCTGCAGCTGAGGAGAGTTGTTGACAGTACAAGCCACCTTCTCAGTGTCCTGTGCAAGTGCAGAATTAGACAGGAAAGCTATTTTCTGCAGTGCATAGTGCTAAGCTAAATCTATCTCTTCTAATGTCAACAGCAAACTTGATGACTTAAAAAAAGCAGGTAGAGTCCAAGCCAGGGAGAGTGGTTCTTGCTTTAAGAGCTAGAAGAGGAATGTTTAATTTTCCTTTGATTGCTCAGTCCACTCCCTCATTTCTGCACTCGCCTCCTCTTCTTCTAAAGTCAGAAATGTGCTTGTCTTCCAGAGGTTCCAGGAGAATTTCAAGTGCAAGGATTTTCAGTGCAACAGCCTGCAAAGCTAACACCTACTAACCTGAGGCTGATTTGGTACTTTGTTTGAAATAGAGATAAAAGAGAACCTTGAGCAAAGTGAACATGAATCAGAATATATGTTGAACTGCTCACTGTAAATGATACAGCTAACAAGGCTGCTAATTTTGTTATCAGGAAACTGAAGAAATGAGATACATTCCTCATAAAAGTGGAGACGTTCATCACACCCTGCTCACTACCTGCAGCACACAAATCCCTGTCTTCCAAGACTCACACAAGCCTTCTCACTGTAAATACACATGCAAGAGAAATTAATGCTTTCATTTTATGCCTCAATCCAAGCCTAGTTGTATTTTTTTCAGGGATGTTTCTATGCCTTCCTGCAAGTCCATTTTTAAACACCACTGTGTAACATTGCTGTGCCTCCTTTCAGAGATACAAAAACATTGAAGCACCTTCATCTTTTCTTATGTTAAGGTCCCACACTTCTCATTTGTCACACGTTCTATGTTCAGATTTGGAAGGATGCTTTCTCTCCTGTACATGCTGGGAGAAACAAAACAAGAAGGGAAGTATGGAAAGGTTAACAGTACAGATACCTAAATTCAGGTGCCAGTAGAATTTTTATAACCAATTTAACTTATTACCATTCATCACATTGAATCCTTCTCTACTTCTATACTTCAGGTATACTTCATGCCTGACTGCTTTCTCTGAGGCACAAAAGTAGCCAGAAAAATTAGAACAGGGAACAATGCTGTGGAAAAGCTCCATCAATGCTGCCCACAGCTTACACTTTCAAGCTGTTTGAGAATGTGCCTGTTCCCACAACTGGATAAAACATATCCTATGTGTTTTTCACAATTTCTTATCCCAAGATTTACCATTCAGCAGCCTGGTGTGCAATTTTCACCCAAGTCATAAAGTATCTTTTCTGCTTTCCAAGTGAATGGTGGCAACCACCGGGAAAAAAAAAATAAAGTGAATATCTAATAGTAAAATATGCATAGCAATTGCTCCAAGACATATATGACTACAGATATTCAGAGATTTTAGTTTTTCCCATTAGGTCTGTGGACTACCTAATTTATACACAGCATTTATTCTAATGTGCCTATAATTTGGCAACTGCATCAAATTTCAGAGTACAAGTATCCAGCTTTTTTTTTTTTTCATAAGTGATGAGTGGACTTCGGACCTTATTCTGACATACTGAAGAGTAAATTATTCCTACATGACCTTGATCCCAAATTCTACTTCCCTGATGTTACTCACAGCTGCTGATCAAAAGTTTAGATGAACAGCTCTTTCCTTAGAGCTTGATTGGTTTGGGTTTTTATTTCAGTTTATCTGTCTAAAGTCTAGTTAACCCTGATGAATTAATCTTTATAAAATCAAATTCAGTATCAGTAAGGCAAGTGAATTGTCTATGAAGTTATGAGACTTGTCAGCATGACTATTACAGAGAAATACAACTGTATACATTTATGCTCCTATGAATATTATTTCAGCTGGTGGATGAATGGAAGTCATTTCTCACTGGGAACATTTAAAGGATAATAAAGGAGAACTGTGGGCTAAACCCTGAACATCTTTCCTCATATTTAAGCTGTAAAGGGGCCCAACAATACAGTAAAACTATTTGAATGGGCAATAAATGGGTGCCAGCTTTTGCAGGGCAAACCTGCGCATTCACATTCAGGGCCAGCACCCTCACAAGCAAAGTGATCTGAAAACATGTCATGTGCTAAGTGACAGACCATATGCTCTGCCTGTAATAGGAGCTTTGGCTTGCACAGAGGACTTGAATTAATGCATCAAGTAGGTGACAAGCTTTTAAACTGATGTATACACCAAGCTTCTCATAACCAAGCTGTCTTTGTCTATTAGGTTTTCTGAAAAAATCCCCCAGACAAAAATAACTTTGCTTATTAAGCCAAGCAGAGAGCCTCCAGCCTGCTGCAGACAATTGCCTCTGTTTTTTAAAGTGCTATTTCCATCAAACACCTGGCAAAGTAATTTGGATCAGTGTTACTGGAAATACCTGTAAAAAACTTGAGAAATTCTTAATAGTGTTTATGAAACCTGTAGAAACCACGGAACTGTGTGTATCAGCTTACCTGGCAGAGTTGAAGTCAGCTGCTAACTAGAGATGCAAATACTGATCAAGAGATGATTTTTATGAGGTAGGGAAGTATTTACTTGCTTACAATCCTTGGGCTGCAGCAAACAGGGAGCTAAAAATAAAACCAAGGGAGATCTAAGCACACTCAGAAAAGCTGCACGAAAGCGAACAAATAGTACAGATCAAAACCTAAAGCATGGCTGACAAATGTGGGGAAGGACTTCTTTTTCCAAAGATTGCACATGTCCTCAGAGAAGACCTGTGGTAGCAATTACAATTTTAAAAAAGGAGGAAAAAAGAAAAAAAAAAAAAAAACACAGGGGAGGGAGAGAGAAAGAAATCGTCATCGGGTGTGAATTACCTATAAATTCGAGGCGTAAGTGCTTTACTGAATGACAGCCAGCAGCTCAGGCATCATACATAACAACGAGAGCCAAGATCCTGCTGCTATTCAGGAAAAGTGTGAAGTGATATTTGCAAGGAAACCAAAAGCAATTTCAGAGTGCTGTCTAGCTAACACAAAAGAGGTGCTAAAAGCACTGGTTCTTCAGCTCAAACAGACTTACCATCCCATCATGAAAAAGATTGCCTTCGTGTGTTCTGGGCAAGGCATTGCCGGGGAGTTTTTCTGTTCTAATGCATGCACAGAAAGCAAACGGTAAAAATGAAAATGTGCTTAAAAAGGGCCTTGATGTGGCAGAGTGTTCCCATTATCCAGATAAATATTTGTAGGGCAAGTGATGGGCTAATGTGAAATGTCACCCTTACACTTTTGACCTGAGAGGAAATGTAAATGTTGACCATCTCTCCATGAGACATATTTCTTGTGCAGAAACAGATGTTGCTGCACAAGGAGACTCATCTTCAGAGCATTTCAAGAACTCAGATCAGCACTGAAAGTAGACCATTAAAATTTAGAATACTTGCAGATTTTTTCCACTTTATATTTCAGTAGCCTTAAGAAAAAAAAAAAAGGAAAAAAAGAAGAAAAAAGACAAAATTAATTTAATTAAATTGTTCCAAGAGCTTGATTACCTATTTTTAATGAAAGCACATTCACCTATTAGATTGTATGTAGTCTTTATTTACTAAAACGGAAAAGTAATAAAGTCACTGTCCTTATTCTCTACCTGAATCTATAATACCAAGACTATTTTTCAAGTACATAATTAAAACACCTTTTTTACCCCCTGCATAAAGCAAGTTTGATCAAAAGAGAAATAATAAATTCCTGCCAGCTTTCAGATGGTATTAGCACAGATTTTTGTCTTAAAGTTTTTAAGGAGCCCAGCAATTAGGATCTATTATCATGCTGATTAGAGCTTTGAATCATTATAATGACTTCTGTCTGCACAAATCACATATTAATAGAAATTACAATTGATGGCCATCTTTTGGTAGCTGGCAGCTTGTAGTATTTCATGTAGATGGCAAAGACAACAGTTACAAGGTCCAGCAATGAGATTCCTCTGTGTCAAAGGTGGAATATCCTAATCCACTTATGTATCTGGTGTCCCCAGTCCTCAAAGATGTGAATAGGCATTGTCAAATCCTTCTGAAACACAAAAATCACTTGGACTTTCAAGAGCAACCAAGGTCTCACCACACAGCAAAACATTTTTCCATCTAAGCAACAACTTAGAAGTACCCTAAAGGAAGACCCCCTCATGAAGGGGATCAAAACCCTCTTTGGAGTGACAAAGTGCCATCCAACTGGAAGCTATATAGACCCTAAATCTATTTTTGGTGGTGGCAACTGGTCATATCAGTGGCACAATATTCTGTATCTGATAATGATTCACCAATAGATGGGAAATGTTTTCAATTTCACCAGGCTTCTAACACCAAAAAACCCAAGCAAACAAATGAGAAACCAAAAACGTACAAAAAGCCCCAGTAGCTCCAACACAAAATAAGATGTGCAACTTCTTCCCATCTTAAAGAATAAAACACACAAAACCAAAAACCCCTTCACTTGAAAACTTCTTTAGAAGTCAAAATGTTTTCAAACCCCAATGACAGTAACATACACAGAATCACGATCACCCTCAGCACATTTATGAGAGGAATGACAGACTTGTCTTTACAAACAAACTGTGGGTCTGCTGGTAGACAGACCTAGCACTGAGAGATAAAAGAAACAATGGGAAGGATTCCACTGATTGATGACTGGGAAAAGATATTTGCCTCTACAAACAAACTGTAGGTTTACTGATAAATGAAATTGGGTGTTGGAAGATGAAAGGAACAATGGGGAAAAATTCTAAAAATTCCATGAGAATTAAAAATCAAAAAGTGGGGTTATACATTACAGGGGATCAGGCGTTCCAGGAAGTCTGTACCTCTCAAGTACCTCAGCCAATGGGGAAAGAGAGAAGGGAAATGCAGCCAGGAAATTAAGATAAAAAGGAGGCTGCGTCCTCCAAAAATTTGAGCAACCCCAGAGGAATGCCCCATGGCCTCTCCCTTTATTCAAATAAAGTAAAAGGGACTCCTCTGTCTCCTTTTTGGACATAAATCTCTGATGTTTGTGGATTAATTTTCCTGACATTTATTTCCTTAATTATCAACAATTCAGAGAAGAAAGTTTGTTGTCATTCTAAGCAGGAAGTAGTGCTTTGTTTGTCTTTTTGCCAACTAAATGAAAAACAACAGATTAGGTGATTTTTTTACTCAATTTTACCTTCATTGTTGTTAATGAAGTGTCTTGAAAACCTGAAAGCTAAATACTCACATTGTCCATGAAATGAAAATGTGTATTATCAGAAATAATGGGTGCTGTGCTTGCCAGCTGTGGATGACTCAGAAATTACTTTGATTCATAGTTCCTGGTAATAAATCTTCCCTCTTATATTTCCCAAGTCTTGCAAATGCTTCAATTTTCACATTCCTTCTTGTAGAATGCATTTTCACTCTAATTCAAGACAGCTGGCCGTATATTCTGAAGCCATACTTGCCGGTCTCTTTCAGCCCTTTTCAAATTAAATTAACCATGTTTAAATCATGGTTACTGAGAAAACAGCCCCAGTCTAATCTTTATATTGACATAGACTCAGTATTTTCTTCCTTATCCCAAACCTCTCCTCAAACATTTTCTTTTAAGCAGTCCCTATTTTCTTGATTTCTCATCCCCCTTTAGCCACAAGGACACATTGGACTTCCTAAGAATTAAATGAAACAGGGTTTTCAATCCCCAGATCATTATGAGATCATATGGAAGCAAAACATAATTGCACTTTCCTTCATGAAGTGATGATAAATTGGAATTCATACTTTTTTCAAGAGGGGGAAGAACAGGAGGAAGGAAAGACACGAAGGCACATTATCGTGAGTGGAAGTTAATGATCTTCTAATTAACGTTGCAAGTCTCAATTTTCAGTTTTAATTGTGCCTTGCTCTACTTTCAAGTTTACCCTTATGTTTCTGTTTCCAATAACTGCAACATATCTGTTGAATGGCAGTTACATAAAGCAGACCCTGATGCCTATTAATTAGATAATTACTATTGCTGGGTTTTTATTCCCTCAAACTCCCCAATGGGATTAACACCCTTCCAAGAGTCAGGAACCTCCCACGCCATGGAGATTTCTGTTTTGCTCTTACCTATTTACTTACTAATTACATTTTAATCACTAGAATTATCCTGACTAGCAAATATATAGGTTTATTCAGGGAAGTATTGATGTCCTGGAATGTTTATTCCTTTACAACTACAAAACATAGAACCTCTCCAGGTAAGAGATTCTACTCTTGTATTTACACCAATTATGATGGCATTGCAAAACAAATGCAAGCGATTCAGAAGTTTTCCCCCAATCCTTCTATGTTCAAGCAACTTATATGTCAAACTGATGCACATATTATAAGGCTGCATAATTAGTTACCATCATTAAGCCTATACTTAAGCATCCTTTTTCCCCCTTAGTTAATGGTAAGAGTCCCTGGGTCATGGTCAGTACCACCTTGATTATTATTAGAATCTGTACCTGGAAAAATCCTCCAACCCACCTTCATAATCCAGTCTGGAAAATTTAAGACAGGTAATGGGAGGGGGAAAGGGGAATATGATGACAGGACACACAGCAGACAGAGAAGAAGAGAAGAAAGGAAAAATGTCAGAAAACAATTGAGAAAAAAGAAACCAAAATAAAACCCCTGCTTCTTTAGCAGCACTGAAGTGTGACATACTTAAAATAGAAGCATGGATAATGTATTTTCATGGTTTATGACAGATGAGTCCCAGCTGAATGAAATCAAACAGTCATTCTCCGAAAGAGCCCAAGCCTTTATTTCATGTGTATTTCACATTTAAAAAAGAGAGAAAAGATCCTGTTTTCATGCATCCTGATATCACAGCTTGACCTTTGACCTTTCTTTATTCCCCAGCTGTGCCATTCTGGTGTCAAAGAGACTCCAGAAATGAACTGCCACAGGGAGTCACCTTGGCTGTGCTACCACAGCCCAAACTGGAGTGCTGGAATTGAGATTCTCAGACCAGAAACTCTCTGCACATAGCCTGGATCCTGGGAGGGAGACACAAACTACCCTAGGCAGGCCCCCTTCAGATGCAATTCTTGGCACTCAGAATCCAGGCATTCTATCTCACGGGTTCTGTTTCAAGCCTAGAACATAAATATTCCTTCCCTGAGTCCAGGTCTGTATATAATTTTATTTATGATGCACTGAAAAGAATAACTACCAGAGTATCTTTTTCTATGCAGATTGACTTTCCAAAATGACTTTAAGATCCCACTGGAAAACATATATTGTTGGGAAAATTTACTTACCTTGTATTGCTAATGAGAGGTTTACAATTAAACTGGACAAAGCCATTGAAAACATACAGTAAGCAGAAATGCTGCCATTACCAGAAGAAAAGAAGACCTGAACAGTCCTTTTTCCCATCTAAAGCCTATGGCTTTGGTATGGTAGTTAAACTGAAATTGGACACTAGTTCAGTTTCTTTTTAATGATTCCTGTTCACAAATCCTCCTGAGAACAGCATGCAAACTTCATCTTTTTTCTGGGCAAATATGCCAGCAGGAAAAATACCCAAACAAAAATCACCAACCACAAAATCATTTTAGACAAACAAAATTATGATGGGAAATTTATACTTTACAGATACCCTAAAAATAAGGCTGTTCAAGGGGGAAGAGGGGAGGTGACACAGAACTGCTGCAATAAACTTTCAATACACAACTCATAGTCAAATACCCTGAATGAATCAATTTCTTTTCTTGGGAAGCTGACAGGAGAAAGAATCAGGCCAGGTACCATCAAAATTAATGAACCATGACTGGACACATAACTGCTATGCAAATGTGACTCTTTTAAGATCCTGGGAGGTTTGGTCTGTCCCAGTTCTGCTGCCTGCCCTTTCTCCCCTTGTTGCATGGCAAGGGGCCCTCTGGGAATCATCATTTGAAGAAAATAAATCATTACTGCAGTGACAACACCTTAAATTTTGCATCAAATACAAATACTTATAAAAGTAAATGTATTGGCTTGTATATAAAACCCCAAAATGTTACTTCAGCAGAATACTGCCTTGGCAGATTTGGGCTCTGAAAAAACTATACGATTCTAGAATTAGGATTACCTACATTATTTTAATATCCCATCTTTATTGTCCTGGATTGGTAAAATAAGATATTCTATTTGCCATCTGATAAAGATGGGGTCTTTATCTTCTGTTAAATGGGCAGTTTTTCTTATCTCTTCCACAAACAATCTCTCCCTTCGGGGAGATACCTTCTGTTAATGGGCCATTGAGCCTCACTGCATGACTGATAAAATTACATTATCCCATTGTGAGATGCTCCACCCAGGGGGAGGAGCCAAGAATTCCTACCAAAATAAAGCAGAGACTTTGAGAACAGGGAAGCAGCTTCATTCTCCATTGGATTCCCAAAGGAGCAGCCTTTTTCTCCACTAGATTCCCAGAAAAAAACCAGGCCCATCTACACCACCGGACTTTCAGAGGGAACCTACACTTTTTTTTTTCCTACAGAATTACTGCTTTAACAGAACTATATCTTCCACTCCAGGAGAACTGCAGCCACCATTCAACTGGACTGTTATCAACACCCTGACCCCCAGGGTGGCAGGTCATATCCTGACTCTGTCAAGGGTTTTTCTTTTGTTTGTTTCTTTTGTTTGTTTGCTAGTACTAGTTACATTTGTTTCTTTTTAGTTTTCCTAATAAAGAACTGTTATTCCTATTCCCATATTTTTGCCTGAGAGCCTTTTAATTTCAAAATTTGTAGTGATTTAGAGAGAGGGAGTTTATCTTTTCCTTAGCAGACACCTGTCTTTTTAAACCAAGACAGTTATCCATCTGCTTCATGGGTAATATATGATCTCTCCACCAAGGCAGAACACACGCGGTATCCAGAGGAAAGAAAGTAGCAGGGAGAAACATTTGAGTCCTGAAAAACTTTCCTACTTCCAAAACTCACTCTCTACCACTAGCTGAAGGGCCACTGGAGGAGAAAAGGTGCTGTACAGACCAGCAGATTCATCTCAGAGGTCACCTCTGTCCCACAGTTAGATACCTCTGCAATCTGATATCACCTTCTTAATTGTTTATTTTGGCCTCCTGCAGGTATATTAAGCCCTTGCCCATATGGATCCCATTCTGTTTTGTTGTAGTGGATGACAGAGTAAATTGAAAAGGTAAAAGGTACCCAAGGCAAAACCTTCTACAACAGGTGAAGAAAGTTTTTCATCATTCAGACTCACAGAGATGCATGAGACATAAAGAATATTACAAGATAATGAAAAATAACAAAAACTTTGGAGAAAAATTTACTTTAGTCCAGCTATAAATTTACTGCTCAAAGTTCCAAACTACATTAAGTAAAAAAGACAAAGCCAATTAGGAATTTTAAAAGATACTTCCTGGCACAGGTAAAGTGAAAAAATTAAAACAACAATAAGCTTTTTCACCTGCTTTATTGAAAAGCTGTAATGTCAAGTGAAAAGACCCCTGACCCAAACTCAAAGTTTTAATTTCATTGGAATTCCAGTACTCACATACTCATTTTTTTTGCAGGTTGGAAGTAAACATCAGCAGGAGAGCTTTTCATGGCCAAAAAAGCATCTGGGATTTTGAACTTTCACTGGAAAGCAATGCAACATTTTCTTCCAGCTGGGGGCAGGGAGCAGGGACATGTCTGAGCAGACCAGAGGGATTTCAGAATTTAAAAGCCAGCATATTATCTCAATGTCTTATCGCATGAGAAACCTAGGAAAGCCATACCCAATATTTCAGCCAATTTTTTTTTACTTTTGTTTCCTGAGCAGTTTGGGGATGCATAAGCCTCTAGTAAGTGTCACTGAGCATGGTGAACATATTTGTCCCAATTTTCATTTAGTTAAATATTCCCATTCAAAACACTGCCTAATTAAAGTATCCATTATAATTCCATAATGACAAGTTAATGGGAAAAATGTCCTCTAGAACTCAATTAAATTATTTCTGTTAATAATTGGTGGAAAACTGTGAAAAAAAACCTGTTAAATGCACACTTAAATGTAGCAGCGTGTCAGGATGTTGGAAATGCTGCAACCTTCCTCGAAGCATCTCCTTCAGAAGCTGCTCGGGGTGAGGCCATGGGAACAGGCATTTCAAGTCCATGCACACACACATGCCACAAACAGCTCAGCGAAGGAAGGACAGGAAGGGTCTTTGTATGATGTATTCCAGCTAAGGTTCACTGCATCCACGAGGCAAAAGGGATCAGGGACAAAAGACCAGATCATGTGGTTGGGACAAGCTTAAGTATGAGAGGGTACAGGGGGGCGGTGCAAGGGCAGGGTAAAGGGCATTGGTCTCCAGTGGGGAGGGGGCAGCCACCAGGGATACCAAACCAATGAGGAAACAGGGAAAGGAGAAACCAGGGAAGGTTGTGAAATATGGGAATCAGTGAGGCAGAGGTCCATCACGAAGTCTTTTTCTTCAACCTAGGTTGAGTGAACTCTGTGGTAAGTCTCTCCATGGCAATGCTCTGGGCAGTTCCCTGAGGGGGAATGATTCAGAGGATTCCACACTTAAAACTCCATACAAGGTCATTGCTTCATAATATATGACAGGTTCAGCCTATTTCTATGAGGGATATATAGGATCATTAAATACCTCCTAGATCATGCAATTTTCTGTGAACCTGGACATGTAAACATCAACTAAGTATTCTGAGGTACATATCCACTTGGCTCCTGTATCTCTTGATAGTTAAATATGTTTTAGCAAGAAAATCCTATTGGTGTAGTACAGTCCAGAAAGAATCAAGCTCAATCATATGATTCAATGTTCACTTACTAGAGGGGAAGGGGAAAAATAATTCTATAAAGCTGGGAAATTTAGTGCACACAAAGAACACAAAATATCAAACTTTGAAAATATGTATTACCTTGTAATTTTTGAGAGTATGTGATACCTTAGGTTATCTTATTTACACAGTTCAGTGAGGGCTTCCTGTAGGTCTACAAAGGGCAAAAAAAATCACCTCATTTCATGCATTCCAGATGAAAATACTGCATTTTAGTGCGGTAAGGATTTTACTTTCAAAAGGTCTTTCCTTGAGATCATGTTTTGTTCACATTTAAAGGTCAGAACTTGCACAGTTATACTGAATGCCTTCATTAGACAACAGTGAGCCCAATCCTTGTTTTGTAAATCCACAACATATTTAAATTAATGAAAGAACACATATTTAATTTGTGCTTTTAGTAAAATCTTAGATGATGCTTAACATGTTTTTTAATCCAAGAATGCATTAGAGTAAGTCTTAACCAACTCAATCAAGAGTATTTATATTATTTTAATTTCTGTTCTTTGCCCCAGGACTGTGACCTACTTGCTTTTTGGGGGTAGAGGGACTTCTTACAAGAACATGTAGTGATAGGACAAGGAGGAATTACTTTAAAATGAAAGAGAGTAGGTTTAGATTGGATATTAGGAAAAAAGTCTTTAATGTGAGAATACTGAGCACTAAAACAGATGTTCCAGAGTTGTGGATGCCCTATCCCTGGGAGTGTATAACACCAGTTTGGATGGGGTTTTGCGTAACCAGGTCTAGTGCAAGATGTCCCTGCCCATGGCAGGAATGAGATTGCCATGGCTGTAATGAGATGATCTTCAAGATCTTCCAATCCAAACCATTCTATGATTCTATATCGGTGGAACACTGACCATGCAATTAACACATTGATAGCAGATGGCTTTTCCAAGTCTCACTTATCAAGGAACAAAGGAAGTTGTGGGTACAAGGAGTCTCACGCAGACCTATCCCATTGGATGCAGTTTGACTACGAGCCAACCACTCTATTGCACAGATACGCCAGCCTGAGCGAGTGTCCTCGGAGCTGTCCCTGCTCACGTCCCCTGGCTGCAGGGCAGTGGCATCCCCTCAGGCTGGGACATCCCTCAAGGTGCCCCCTGAAGCACAGAGACCTCTCTGTGAATTACATGGACAGGTCCAAATTGAGTTATCTCTAAATTGCCACTTGAACGCACACCCCCTTGAGATGGGTTACCTCTTGAGCTGGGTTTGAGACTCCTCACCTGAAACTGAGATCCTTCCTTACCCAAGGCAGGGGAATCCTCTATTCCCAACAGATCCTCCTTAAGTTGCTGATTAGTTGTATGCTAAATTAATACTAAATAAATCCATGTAGTTAATTCCTCTAGATATAAACTGTTGTCCAAATCTGAGACCAAGATTGGACTTAGCTCTTAAACTCCATCAGGAATTTAGAAAGCAAGGGCATCCACTCAACCTCATGACTCTATGGGAGGGCCTCCCTTACACTTTTATATATTTACATTCCGTGTAAATCACTTTAAACCCATTCTAACTCAATTTTCTTTGTGTTTCATCTCAGTAGTAAGCAATACAGTGAACCTTGCCATCAAACTTTGTTAAGTGACACTTCTATAAACTCATATTAAAACTATTTTTGCTAATATCTTTCATGGTATTTTTGCCATTTGATACCTGAGACTGACAAAGTAAATACATATCTTAAATTTTTTTTTAAATTATTTAAAACTATTAACTGCCCTTTTTAGAATCACCATTTAGAAATGACATCTGTGTTTTGTGTTCTGTAACAATCTTACTTGGTCATGCTTATAAAAATACTGTAAAATCGTAAACACAGAAGAAAGGGAATATATTCAACTTAGGAAACAAACTGTACCTGTTTTACAAGCTGCTTTACCTGTTTATCTTATTCAGCTTAAGAAACAAACTGTTTTACCATGAAAATGAAAAATCATAGTATAAAGATCAGCTATTGCTACCGAAGTCATCTCCATGACTTACAGCAGAAAAAAATATAAATATAATAAATAATAATACATTATAATAAATAATAATAGTTTATAATAAACAAAATATAAACCAGGGTGTTTCATATTTCTTTGGGAGCCAAGTCAGGCCTTGTGCAGTCAATTGTTGCTATAGCAACATATGAATCAGGGAGAAGATAAAACATCTGAATGCAGAAAATTAACTTACCTATGATCATCCAGTTGCCTTTTGATAGGATGTGTATGCTCATTTGGAAGGGAAAAATCATTACATTTTAATTACTATGCATCACGTTCAACAACATCCAAAAAATTCCTGTGTGAAATATTTGAGGCCAAAGGCAATATTATCCATTGCGCATCATCTTTGCACTCAAGGTGATTTGATTTTTATTTCACCATCTTCCAATAACAGAGCAGTGAAAAAGTGTAACACCTTTTTATATATCCTGTCTCTCTGACATCAAATACAAAATTAGATCCCTATGTTAGGAACTTAAATAAGTCTACAAGGCATATTGCAAACCTAATTATTGTGCTATTGTTTAGAAACTTATCATGGCTGTGAAGGAAAAAATTCAGATGCAAGAAAGCCTCATTTCAATGCATTTTTAATTAAAAATAAAGATTTACTTTGCCTTGAAATCAAAGAACTGATAACAGTTCTTTAAACCATTTAACAATATAGAAAATGAGAGGCAAAGGAGAGTAAGAACTCATGTATTTGAATTTTTCAGAATCTGTTCAGGATTAAATCATATTGCCCCAAGCTGTAATCAATATGTTCAGCATATGAAATATCTACTGCCATGAGAATATAATCCAGAATTACCATCCTAATTATCCAACAGCTTTGAAACCACTTTTCTTCTGCTAGAGGCTGCACTTGAAAGTTCCCAACTCACACAGACACGATGCAAAAATACAGCTTCAGACAACTGCCCATATGGCACCCATGGGCATTCAGGTAGCTGGGTCCCACACAGCCTGTTTTGTCACTCCAATCAGACCTTCTTTCCCGAACTTTCCTGGGAAGAAAGCATGCAGGGAGAACAGAAACAATGCTTGCTGGTGAGAAATCTGCGCTGGGAAAGGAGATGAAGCTCCCAACAAGCAAGTCTCACCTGCAAGCAGGTGAGCTGTAGGAGGAAGAGCAAATCAATTGCAGGATAAAGTAAACCTGCAGCACAAAGAAGAGCAAAGTCTTCAGTAAATTACATTTGGAAACCCACAGAATGTAAAATGCCAATTATGCTAGTTGCCATTGACATGACTCTGAGCTGCTGGTGGAATTAATACCACCAGGAAAAGCATGAAAGACCCTAATAGAAGACAGTCAGAGGAAGTTACTACAAATTACTACTGACATTTCTTCGTACGACCCAGACCTCATAAACTTCATCTGACTCCTTAAAAAAAAAATCTTGCATAAATCTCAGAATTATTAAAAAGTTTAGTACAAAGAGACATAAGCTACTGGCAAATGAAAATCAACTTCTATCTTACAAAACTGGAGATGGGGAAAAATGGGAGTTGCACATCAGCCACCCTAATTATGTGGTGGAAAAGCAAAAATGTAACCAAAAGCAGAAGCAAATCTGCAAGGACAGGCACCAGGCATGAAACTGTAGTAAAAGTCTCACCAACTATGCACTTGTGTTTCTTCTTTTTGCTTTGGTAAACTCAGGAACCCCTTTTATCCTTAGGTTGGGAGTTGGGTTTTGGTTTTTTCTCTCCTGTTCATTTCTTATCACCTGTGGAATTTCTTCCCATTTAGTTGCTAATGGAGGACTGAGACATGTGGGGATACCAGGAGATTTCTGGCCTGGGGGGAAAGGGCTAGGGGCTGTTACAAGCTCTCTCTCTCTCTCTCTCTCTCTCTCTGCACTTTGGAGGAGGACAGCCGCAGCCGCTGCTCAGGAAGAGAGGAATTTTCACTGTTCCTGCTGCCAGAGCCCAGCCCAGAGCTGCTCCTTCTGCTGTAGAGTGAGCTTCTGCTCGTGAAAACAGCCTCTAAACTAAAACCTTACTAACACCCACCTCACCAAAAGAGAGACCCATCACCATCTGCTTTGCTGCCCGGGATCCTGAGCTCAGCTCTCCCTGCCCTGCTGGGAGTCCCCTCACCCCCTGCCTGCCAAGACATCATGCCAGCACAGCTCACTGTTTCCGAGAGTAATGCTGAGGTCACCAGATCGGCTGCCACAGGAGTTTTGTGAAGCAAAGCCTCTCTTCCATCCCTCCCGCTCTTCAAACAAAAGCCGCCATCGCCACGTGCTGTCTGAGCCCGCGCCGGAGCGCCCCCTGCAGCCACGTGGGGATCACCGCACCTGCCCTGAGCACCGGGAGCTGCCAGCGCCCCTGCCGGCCGTGACCGTAACTGCACCACAGGGAAAGCGCCGCAGCCGAGCGGCTGTCACTGGGTTCGGGTTCTGTTTGGGGTTAATGCCGTAGTTGTTGTGGCTTGTTTTATAATATATAATAGTAAAGAACTGTTATTCCTATTCCCATACCTTTGCCTGAGAGTCCCTTAATTCTAATAATTCAGAGAGAAGGGGGTTTATATTCTCCATTCGAAGGGAGGCTTTCCTGCCTTCCCTAGCAGACACTTGCCTTCCAAACCAAGACACCTTCCCAAAGGAGAGCAGCACTTTAAAATATCACCACCACCCTGCAAAAAGAAAACTGTCCCAACTCAAACCAAATCCTTTCCCCAAAATACTCCCCAGACTGGTGCTAGAGATCAGAGGTTAGAATTCAGTATGATTTGCTGCTGTGATTCCCAGATGTACCTCTTCCTGTGGAAAATTAGCTCAGTGTCTGACACAAAGACAGATTTTACAGGTTTGTCCCTATGGTCAAGTACAGAGAATCATTGACACAAAATTGCAATACAAACACATGGGAGAACTGGAGGCGCTTTAGCATCCCTGAGGTAAAATAACTGCAAAGCAGCCTAATGAAAGCACAGAAGGCAAAGGAGCCACAATAGCCATCCAGGAAGAAATACTTCCTCTTTTTGCCACAGTCTAGGGGAGCTTGAGGGATGCTGTGAAAATATGTTTTGCACCAAAGAGAATCCTATTGAAGTAGTGACAAAATATCCCTGTGACCAATAAAAAGGCAAAATAAACCACAGGCCAATAGGTTGGATTAATATCCACCCTTCCCTCACCAATGTGGTTTTTTCTCCCTTCTCTGAAAATATTTAAGAATTCACCTGGCGTTTCCTGCCTGTGCTAACCAGTCAAAACACACAAAAGACAGGAATACATCAGCAGTACCATGACCAAACTCTGTCTGCTTAGCAGTGAACAAAAAAAAAGAACAAATTTATAAAGTGAAAAAAAAATATCAAATACTATCTATCTATCTATCTATCTATCTATCTATCTATCTATCTATCTATCTATCTATCTATCTATCTATCTATCTATCTATCTATCTATCCACCCACACTGTATAAGAAGTAAAAGAAGAGGGTGAATGGCTATCTATGCAAAGGAAGATGAAGAGCTCTTTTAACTGGCAAAGAGGGAGGATATGGATCTCGATGTTTGCATTTTATAATCTTGTTGCAGTGTAAATGTTTATTACATGGTGGGGTTTTTTTGTTTGTTTTGGTTTTTTTTTTGTTTGTTTTGTTTTGTTTTGTTTTGTTTTGTTTTTTTTTTGGGGTTTTTTTTTGTTTTTTTTTTAACCAGAAGCAGGAATTAATTCCATCCAAGCTAAGACTAAAGCCATATCAGTTTTGGATGCCAAGATTACTTCTGGCAAATATAAAAGCAGTTTTTCTTTTACATTATGAGGTCCCTTTGTTGATATATAAACGGATGTGAAAGGAGACTCCAAACTACAAAGTTTCAGATCAAAAATCTTTTGCTGTTTGGCATTATCTTTGTTTGAGGACAAACTTCCTAGGAAATCAAGTTGGGAAGCCAACAACCTCTAGCTTAGATTAGAGAACACTTGAGAAGCTTAAGAACTTTTAAATGAACTGATTTTGGCTCAAAAAAACTTAATTGCTGAGCGTGTGGTTCAGTGAATGTTTAGAGCTACTCCCTTACAGGAAGGTACCTGCACCATGCAGAGGTGGGTGCAATCAGACTGATCTAGAGTCAGCAGCAACACAAACTGGATAAATGACCTTTGAAGGGCTTGGACAGCTCCTGGTGACCTACACATGGTGCCATGGGAACATCCCACCCAATCTATACCCCTCTGTGTATTGTGCTGTACTGTACAGCACAATAACCAATCTGAAGTTCCTTCAGCTGTGCCCACCAGGGAGTTGCACAGTGATGTAGGGATCAGATACCAGAGGGACTTTATCTGACTGACTCAGCTGAGTACAAGAATTCAGCATCCAAATCCAGCTTCAACCTTTATCAGAATTTCAAATCCAGTTTCACATGGACTATAAATGAACATATACTATATGCTGGGCAAATTCTTAAAAAATAACTTCAGACATATTTTGCAGCCACCATGCCTATAGAACACAAATACACAAAGGGAGCTACAAATCCTGCAAATTCAAAAGTTGGTTCCCCCCTTCCAGTCTTACTGACCTGTCAATAGTAAAACCACAGCATCTGAAGTTCATTCATTATTTATACCCTAAGCACTTTGCTAAGAAGCTAGATTTAAGTTACATAATTTATGCAAATCTCACTGACAATGGCAAAAATAAACTGCCTGAGCTACAAAAAGCCTGGTCTTGGAAGTCAGGACATCAAGGTGCCCTCCTCCTCCACAGTTTTATTCCAAACCCGTCAGAAATTTGTAGTCAGAAAATGAAAGTTGTTTCCTTCTTTGATTTCTTTTTAATTGTAGGAGCATAGTGTCATTTATGTTGAAAAAGATCCAAGTCCAACTGTTAACCCTTCACTGCCAAGTCCACCACTAAACCTGACAGCCTCAACTACACATCTTCTAACTAACTTGAGCGATAATGACCCAAACTACTTCCCCAGACAGCCTGTTCCAAGTCTTGACAGCCCTTCCCCTGAAAAAGTCTTTTCTAATATCCAATCTAAACCTCCCCTGGTGCAACTCGAGGCCATTTCTTCCCATCCTGTTGATTGTTACTTGTGAGAAGGGACCATTTTGTAACAATCTAAAATGTAGCAGTGTTATGGCATCATGTGGGAAAAGCAAACACTGACATTTGTTCAACAAACTTATCCCTACATCATTTATTCCCTAAAGTTTACACAATGAAGTTTTCACATTTTTCTTGATTTTGCTGCTGCTCCAGGAAATTTTTATTCTGCTCACTGAGAAAACTTTCCCTCATTTCCCTGTACCCTGGGAAAAATGTAATATATGAAACAGGACAAGGTAATGTTGGTGGGGAAAAAAAACTCTTCCATTGAGGAGCTAAAATATCAAAATATTCATTTTAGGGGGGATTTTGTCCAACAACAGTTTAATGTTCTTCAATCAGACCCAGCAAGAAATGGCCTTCTGCCTCCCTCAGGCCAGCCAAGCACCTCTGCTGCCCATCTTGCATTGTCCATGGATTACAAAGTATCACTGAGGGTGCATTCCACCAGTCTGATCCTTTAAAAGAAAACAGTAATCATCAGACATGCACAACATTGAAATGTCCACCTGACTCCATCTGCAGGGAAAGCTATTCCATTGGAAATCTGTACTATATATCAGTTACCTCCAATTCCTTCTGGTTTTGTACTTTGTAATTAAAACTCCACTTCATCATGGCAGAAAACTGTCACAAATTCCAGGGCATGAGAGATGAGAGTTAAGCCAGATATAGCATTGCTTACAATAAAATATTTGCAATAGCAGTGTACTACAGGTAACACATGCAGAAAATTGAATATTCTTTGCCTATGCTGTGCCCTGACAAGCCCTTATTTTATTTAAAAGACACTTGTAAATATTTTGTGCAATCTTATAGAACAGCAGGAGCATTTGTGTGTACAAAAGGAAAAAATAATGCATCCCCACTGGACAAAATAAGGAAGTACCATGGGAAAATGTTTTGCTTCTTCGTTATCCTGTATCAAATAAATGTGCAGTTCAAATCAAGGCTTAATGCAATTCCAGCCTCATTTATATCCTTCAGATAAAAGTTACTAATAAATAAAATCAGTCAGTAGATAGAAACTTAATGCTTCAATAGCATGACCTATGATGCATAGATTTAACAAAAAAGCAAAAATATTTCAATATTAGGACACATTATTGATGTGTATCTTTTATAAAACTCACTCAGGAGAAATAACTAAACAATTTTTTATAAAACATTACATATGATCTGAGGCATAGCCTGCAAATATATCAGCAGCATATTGACCCAACTACTATTTTTTTACAATTTTTCTCTGAACATTTTTACTATTCTTTTCTCTGTAAGGAATAATGAGACATTGACAAGAGTAGTTTGGTGGTTTTCCCACAATATGCCACTAATTTTTAAGACTGAAAGTTTTTACTGGTACAAAAAATTTGTCTGCTTCCTTAATAATATGACTATTTTCCCATTAAATACTCAGCGGCATCCATTTAAAATTCTGAAGTTTTACCACCTCCAGCATTAGACTCTCTTTGTTTACTTCCTCGCAATTTAGGAGACTGAATTCTTTATGTGAGCAATGGTGAGAAGTCAGTGGGACAATTCAGAGCATCTCTGTTAGATGCAGGAGTCAGATAATGTGAAGACCTCCCCACCATGCTGAAATTTGTAAGATTTATTTGAATAGCAAACAGATTATGTCTATTCAAGACACAAAATCTGAAAGAAACCACAACTTGATTGAATTAGGTTTCAAAAGGATCAAAACCACATCATTACAAACATGGTGCAGCTTTCTGTATTTCAGGGATGTTGCTGTCTGGTTTTTGAGGAGACAGTCCTTTATGAAGAAAGCTACTAATTTGGGCCATCCAGTTAAAGACAATGAAACACAGATATCTCTTGGGTGGAGGCAGTAATTCCACAGAAAACAATGAACTTCAGAACCAGTTGGTTAAATCTGTCCTAAAGGGATGGACTTAAAGCTGGTATCTGTAAATTTTCACAAGCAGCCCAGCCCCTCTTCCTACCAGTATCAGACTTTGGATTTGCCAAATCTTTCTAGCTGTAAATGTATTCTTGATTCTTAATTTCCATGCTCTGTGCCTGGAAACTCTGGCATCTTTTCCCTTTAATAAAATGCAGAAGTCTGGTATTTCCTACTTCATCCATCTTCCCCATGACCCTCATCCATGGGACTGTCAGCAGTATGACTTAGAGTAAAAGGCAGGACATGATCTTTATGGCTATTTTCCAGGCAGAATTTCTCTTTGGTTTACTGAATTTTTATTTAGCACTGAGCTCTGGTGCTGTTGTGACTGTTCTAGGACATGCCAGGCTCTGACAGCCAGAGGAATGCTATTGCTGTCTCCAGCACACCTTTCCTTCTCATAAATGCCTCCTTCCCTCAGGGGAGACAACACTATACTTCCAGCTAAACAGCTGTGCTGGTGGCAACACTGGTGTTTCTCCTAACAACTGGCAGCAGCCATGCTGCTCACTATATTTAATAGCTGTAAAAAAACTTAACATCCCAACAGCAGCCAGCAAACAGTTGGCATTACTATGACTAGGCTGCTTGTTAAAATCTGCAGCAGTTATTTTTATTGCACTTTAATTGCAGAGGGTAATTCAGAAGACATACCTGTAATTTAAGTCGCCAAATTAGGGCCTGTGATTTATGACGAAGGTGCTAGCAGAGTTTTATTGCAACATAACTGTCAGAATCTGAGCTCAGGTAATCCTGATCTCCAAATATTTTCTGCCAGAGTAAAAATATCAGTAAACGTGAAAACAAATCTAATAGGGGGATGGGGAGAAAAAAAACCCCACAAGCACACAAAATACACAGAAGGAAGATAGTAACTATTTTTTTCTTCATTTAAGTGGAACAACAGGGCTTTCCTTCCTGTAAAACAAAGAAGCCCAAATGCCAGAATTTTCTACATTGTACATGGCTTGCACCACTGGGCTGTCGCCGTCCCTCGCAGGTTGTGACACGCCAACGGGGCGTGCGGGGGAGAACCCACGAAGGCGCGACTAGAGTGGGGTGGTTCAGTGCGAGCCTGGGGTGCGCCGTCCCAGACTCGACCTCGCCACGGTGTTGTTGTGGGCGATCCCGATGCCGCAGCAATAAGAGGAGAAAGGCCGGGTTGTGTATATTCTCTGCTCTTTATTAGCAGAAAGGGACACAACTCGGTGAGGAGCCACTTGCACACCTCTTGCGAGAATGGCAAAATGGCCCCTTCACCCGAAGGTGAAGGGTATATAAAGTAACATAAGAACCAATCAAAATGAACAAGAAAGGCGTGGCTAGCTCATACAGACAAATCATAGAACATGAGACTTAACAGACCGGTGAATTAACCAATGATGAAACAGAAGCCTTAGAACAATCTAGAAACTCTGGAAGATGGACGTGGGTTCCCCACCCACAAGGGGTTGGACCTCTCTATAGCTAAACCATGTGGCCATCCCCCCAGAGGCGGGGTATAGCCTCGGGGGGTGCCACACTGGGCTACTTACAGGTCCCACACACCTCTACCCCTGCATGGCCATCTCCTTGCAGCTCTTTGCTCAGGATCCTTCCACTGCAGCTACAAAGAAAATTCCTAAGGAAGGTTTCCCTGTGCATGGAGGAACCTGCAGAATAACAGACCTGTACAGGTTCTGCTCGCTCCCTTCACACAGCAGTAACCACACAGAGATTTTTAAATTAACGTCTGGTGCCTAACAGACTGTCAGCAGAAGGAAAAGACCAACAACGTTTGCTGTGCACAGGTTTGAGACAATTGAAGAGTTTTTCCAGAACTTTGGAAAAGCAGCAGCCTCCACTGTCTGATTCCAAAACGGAAAGAGCATTCCAGTTACGATGAAGCTGTAGCATGAAGCACACAAACACATTACTTCCTAATTGAGTTATGTCTGCTGTTTACTTTTGGTTTAGGAAAAAGGAGAGGGAAACCTTCCTGGTCTTCTGATCACTTTTTTTTCCTTCCCTGCAGAAAGTTTACACAGCTCCCATGAGCCATGTCCAAAGAAATGCCTGTGATCGGCCACAGATTGTCACTCCTAAATATCTCCCAACAACACGGCCACCAACACGGAGAAATTCCCCTTGTCACTTTACAATGTATCTCAGCAGTAAAAAAGTAGTGCTTAACGCCCCCAAAACCACAGATATCCAGCGACAAAACATCCTTTAGGAGAGAGGAGTGGAACCAGAGGTGGAAGCAAATAGAAAACTCAGCTGCCTGTGACCCAAGAGTGGTGTCAGCTGTAAGCAGTAGCCATGAATTACTGTGTTGTTTTAAAATGGTTCTGGTGCCTGGAAAGGTGTTTGTTTCTCTGGGTCTTGAGTTGGGTGCTGAATGAAGACTCCTTGACTCTAGTATCAGAAAGCTTATATGATTTATTAGAATGACTCCATTATTCAGAAGGTTTTAGGGCTAAGTTGCCCACATTCAGAGTTACATGTTTCCTCCACCCTGGTTAGAGCAAGACTCTCTAATTGCTTACAAAGTCAGAGAGATAAGAACCTCTACATCATTGGCTAGAAAGAGAAAACTACATCTCCTGTATGAGGAGACAGAGCAAAGGAATGCATCTGTTGTCCTTGAGTCCACACACAGACATGGGTTTGTTTTTACAGAAGTCAGCTTTCCCATGGAAGAAAAAATGTCCAGCAAGTTTCCATCTAAGAAACTTATAAAATGGCTGTGACATTACTGAACTGCAACAACAATTCAAAACTATATAAAATATACTCTTTTGATGACTAAAATTCCACAATTTCTTCCAGCATCCTCTTTAGTTCCCTCATAAGCCCATTAGCTATGTTTTTACTTGTCCACATTTTTCCCCAGTGGGAGAAGAAACACGTGCATGAAACAAAACCATTATTGTTCACTAAAATGCAGAAGCGAAACACTAAAACAGTCTTAGCATTGCTTCATAATCCCCTTCTATAGTTAGCAAAGCTAAATCCTGTTTATGGATTCAAATGTATATAGTAATGTCTTTGTTTACAAGACAAGAGTCTGCTAGGGAAGGCAGGAAAG
>VWZP01008035.1:0-13615 GCA_013396995.1 Dicaeum eximium
CGCCCCCCGGAGCCCGCAGCGGGGCGGGGAGAGGCTGCCGGGCCCAGCGGGACGGGGAGTCCCCGCCGCTGCCCCGCTCCGGGCTGGCCGTGCTCCCTGTCCCGGGAGCAGCCGCGCTGCAGCGGCCTCAGGCCGGGCGGCGGCACCGCCGACACTGCAGAACAGGTTCTTGTTTGTCTAGCCCCCTTCCTTTTTTTTCCACACAGCAATTTTTCCTTTTCCTTTTTCCTTTCCTTTTTTCTTTATCGTTTTGTTTTTCCATTTTTTTCTCTTTCTTTTTCTTTACCTTTCTCATTTCCTTTTTCTTTTCCTCTTCTTTTTTCGTCTTCCTGTTTCTTTTCCTTTTCCATTTTTTTTCTTTTTTTTTTTTTTTCCTTTTCCATTTTCTTTTTCTTTCTTCCGTAGTGCTAATTCACTGCAGTTTAAAACAAAGCTATAAACACCAAGCATCGAACGCCACTTTTCCCAATGAACAACTTCCTTAAAGCATCTCCCTCCTTCGGCTGGCGCCCGATGCAGCGGGATTCAGGAAGAGGAAGAGCCGATCCTGCCGCACTGAGGGGGCAGGTAAACCGGCGGGGCTTGTGCGGCAGGTGCTTGAGAGTATCACCTTAACAAGAGAAGTTATTTGAAAGCACTAACTCTGCCCGTCATCCCAAGGCTGTTAGTCATTTTAATTTACACCCGTAATCTATTTAACACGCAAATCTGACACAGTTTTTCGAGCTAGCTGGCCCCTCGCCATCCGAACCATCCAGTGAGAGTCAGCGTTCCCCAGGACCGGGGAGCTCAACGGAACCCTCTCTATTCTGTTTTCCCCACCGTCGAGGTGGTGATGGTTTTGTGTAGTTAATTCTAAAATGCTTGGCAGCTTGCCCGTCAAACCATAAGCAACAGAAAAATGCAAACAAACTCTCTGTTTAATAGTCACCGGACAGTGCAACTAATCCACTGTAAACTGCTAATGGGTATCGATGTCAACAGGTACGCGGCGAGAGCCTGATACTCTGCACTCAATGGAGGACACTTCCCTTCTGAATGAGGATTATGTGCAAAATGCGACTTGGCAGAAGGATCCAAATTAAATTCATGCTTCAGTTAATTCAGATTAATTTTCCTGATTGCCCTAGCACACCAGACAACCAAATCCCCGTGTATATTTGCTCCTTTTCTTTTTAAGGAGTTGATACGAATCTCTTCTCCTGGGGAGTCTTGCAAGATGCATGTGCTGAAGGTTGTGATTCTCTTAGGCATTAACTAGAGTAATAAAATACCTGAGATGTATTTTTATATCACTGTTATTACTACAAACATTAGTTTAGGATACTGAATCCACTATATGACCATGTTTCCAGTGTTTTTGCACTAACATGCTGCAAGCAACATTTCAGCTAATCGCCTTAATGGAAATTAGAGAGGAAAATGGTCTATTAGGCTATTTAATCTGTCCTCACTCAGTAACATTTTCTTACAGTTTTCAGCCCAGCCTTAAATTTAAAAACAGCCTGTAGGAATTATTCTGCAGTCTCCAGAGGTTGTTATACCAACAGATAGATCAGAAAAGTGTGGAAATACACTAAAAAGAGGTTGCTAAGAAATGTTTTCTGATGGTCAGCTTTATTTTCTTTCTTTATGTTTCATATTATCCAATTGCTATAAGTCACACATCCCTCTGACATCCTAAATATGTGTTCTCTCTTCATCTGTACTCCTGTCACCATGACCCTACTGTGTTTTTAATGTGGGGGTTTGGGGGTTTGGTTTTTTTTTTTTTTCCCTACAGATGGTTATAAAAGAGTGTGGGTTTAGCTCAGGCTTCATCCCAGGCAGCACCTTGACTACTCATTAGTGTCCAAATTCTTGCTCTTTTTCTTTTCCCTCATTTGACACCTTGACGGCAAACAGCATAATATTTTTTGCAGATTTATTTTTTTCTCTGAAATGATAGGAGAAGTTGGAAATTTGTTTGCTTTTGCCCCAAGCTGCTTTCTCTGCTGTTTCCTCTATGAAACATTTACATAGAGCTGGTACCCCACAGAGAATAAATGTATGGTACGGCAGCATGTGGGAGCTTTCTGTGTCAGGGCAGTACCTTTTATGTCACAGCCTCAGTGTAATTTTGCCCTCTTACTAAGGGTATGGTCTGCCTCACCCTTTCCTTGGCAAAATTACTCCTTACACAAGGATCTCCTGGCCCCTTCTCCATCTTCACTGTGGCCCCCTGTGCCTGTCCCTCCTGCCCACCCCCATGTGTGCAGCTGGTACAGCAGTGGCACTGAGGGCTCCAGCCGGGGGGACACAGCCGTTTTCCGGGTGTTGTTCCATTCCATCTGCTTCCTCATGCAGTTACTTAGCTGGCACCACGGGGAGAAGCAGCCACAGCAGGATGATCTGCAGGGGTGAGGTGCAGAAACTGCTTAACCAGGCTCTGCCACCGAAATGATGTCACGGTGCTGCAGTGCAGCTTTCTGTCGTCATGTGAACCCTCTGATGGTGTCCATCAATGTGAGCCAGCCTGGCCCGCTGCTTTTAGGGGTGCTCAGAGGCTTAGACACTAACCATGTCCCCTCCTGGCCTGCTTGCCCCCACAAGCTGCTCTCTGGTCAGATGACGTGCAATTCCCTCCCCTAGACTAGACTGAATGCAGTCCAGTAATTGCCTGAGGAACAATAAATCATACATGAGACAAAGCATTCATTTACACCACTTTATTTCTGTAACAATGAGAGAAACTGAAATGGACCATTGTTAAAGATCGCTATTTCCTGCTCTGTAATAAAAGTCTCATCTTCCCTGACGCTTGTTTATTTTATAAATGTCTCTGCTTTGGCTTTCATATTTAGCTGCCAGCAGGACACCATTATTCCCTGACAGCATTCTGTTCCTTCTCCATTGTCATTACTGCTGGAGTGATGTTATATTGCTGTGCTTGGCCTAGATGGTGGTGCTTTCTTATCCTGCATTTCCCATTGCTTTTCCCATCCAGGCTTCGAGTGTGGCACAGAGCAGAGGTGGCAACACTTAAAAAGCAATGTTTTCATGGTGTATTAGCAATTCTGGTTTTTGCTTTAAAAAACCTCAACAACAAAACCCCCACTGACTACTGCTGTTTATTATTAAGTTTTCAAGGCCAGTTGAGAAGGACTGAGTTGAAGTGCATGGGTTGCACCTACACTGCAGTCCTGAGACCCTAAGGACCAAGTGGGTCTCTGCTGTCCCACTTGTGGAGACCACACCAACGTGGCAGAGTCCCACAACCTGCAATGGACTGTGAAGAAGTGAAAAAAGCAAAGGCCCTGGGACACAAGTGTTGTTCCCATGTTTTTTTCCCCAAGTGGAGAGTTGTGTGCATCAAGGGCAGGGGTGAGGTCTCAGCCCTGGTGCCTGTGCACCTTCCAAGGGGATGGGCAGGGCTGACCTGTCCAGATTCACCTGAGCAGAGAAGAGTGCCTGTGTAGGCTGTCCAGATGAGCAGTGCCAAGCTTGAAGCAAAGCTTTTCAGAGTCAGTGGGAGCATTCCCACTGATTTCAAGGACTTTGTATTATGCTCTTGAACATCTACAAATGAAAGATACTGTACAAGACAACCTATTTTTAGTGACAGGTTGCCCTGCTGCCCATCTGTTTTGTTGATCTCAGAGCATCACCAACAAAACAGCAAAACCAGCAGCAAAGTCCTAGTACGTACCACGCTGCCTCTCCTTCCAAGAGCTGAAATCTAATAATCCCCCTAACTCTCCTGTCCTTCAGTTACGCACACTGCATTCCCTTTACTGCTATGTCTCACTTCTCCTTCTTCTTCTTTTCTTTTTTAAACAAAATTCCCAAGTGGAGGTATCAAGGTTTTCCTACAGCTCTATTTCACTTAAAAAATAATTGGATCGTTATTTTCTATAAGGACCAAACTTCAACAGTAAGTAATTTCTAGAGATGTCAAGTGGCTCAGCATAAAAGTTAATCTTGATCTATTGGTTTGTTAGGTGTGTTTACATCCAACCAGTTAGCTCTCCTTAAACAAGAGTGATTTAAAGCCCTTTCTGGAGAGCATGAAAATGATTCCCCCAGCACTTAGATCCTCAGGGCCATAATCCAACAAAAGCAGGCTTATCTTTAAGCATATGAGTAGCCCTGTCAAAGTCAATGGGGCTCCAGATGTGTTTAAAGATAAACACATACTTAAGTGCTTTGCTGTATTGGAACTCGTTTGCTGTTTTATTTCCATTTCATTTCAATAGTAGACCTTAAATTTTGTATATAGAGGTAGAGGATTCTTGCTGGATGTTACATTAGATGTTATTTTCAAAGAGGTTGAATAGGGAAATCCCAACATCATAGAAATAATTTCGAATTATTCAGATGGTTTATTTCAACTGTTATGAGTCTATATTGTTTGACTTGTTTTATTTGGGGCTTCAGGACAGAAGCACTGCAAACATGGAATTGGGCCACAAAGCTCTGCAAGGCTCCACTCCAGTGCCACAAGTTCAATATCCCACTTTAGGGAAGTTGTTTCACCTGTTCAAGCTTCATCTCAGCTTGGCAAAAATGAATACTATTAACATTTCCTTTATCTCACTTCAGTTGCCTAGTAAATGCTTGGACAAGGATTTGATTATAGAAAATTCTGCAAGCTGCTTCTATTGAAAAAATAAAACTGGAAAAAAATATTGATTGCAAGCCTGCTTGGGCAAAAAAAAATGTTTCTTGGAGTTTGCCACATGCTCTAGCTATCAAATTGATGAAACAGCAATTTTATGCAACTGTTTCTTAACATTTCAGAGAATGAGCTCTGCTATTCTGAATGACTGAGCTCCAGATGAAAGTGCAGCAGCCAAATCATCCCAGTGAATTAAGCTGAGGAAGCTGAGCTCTATTGCCCAGTGCATTGTGAGGGATGATCATCTATAGGGCCTTTTCTGTGAAATGCATTTGGGTTGGATGGCTTTGTTTGGACACTCCATCTGCTGAAAGGCCTCCTTTGGCAGGGTCTGAGCTGCCTGCTATGCCTGGCCCACCTGCCCTGCTGCAGGCAGGGTTTCACCCCAGCTGAAAAGCCCCAGCACAGCAGAAGTGCCAGCACCCAGCCGTGCAGAGCTGCTGGGATGTGCCTGAGAGGCAGGAGGGTGGAAGGCAGGCTGGGAGGTGCATCACATGCCGTGCCTCCAGATTCTCCTGAGATTCCTCCTGGAGGAAGAGACAGCCTTTGGGCTCATCTATATTTCAGCTGCTCCAGTGACTGCGGCTCGTGCAGAGTCATGGCTGGTGGTCAGACACAGCAGCACTGCTCTGGTTCCTCCTGCAGAGCGCAGGATGGGCAGGGTGCTGTGCCTGCCCTGCTCCTGGCAGGGCCAGAGCTGCATGGAAACGTCCGGCTGCACAAGCTGTGGGTGTGGAAAGGGCTGCAAGGCAAGCAGCCTTTTATTCCCGCCAGATTGCGGGCAACCGGATAGATCCCGTTTAAAAGGAAGGGGATGGGAGGGAGGTACTCAAAGAGTGGGAACATAATGAAATGAAAAGAAATCCAGATGTGGTGTTCATTTGCCTGAAAAGACTGTTGCCTGGGCCTTCCCACGCAGTGCAACAATTGCCACTCCATCTGCTAAGGAAGCAGCTATTCACACGGAGCCTTCTTCCCACGACACAGCGCAGGGCTGCCCGTGACACCCAGGTTTGCAGCACAACTCAACAGTCCCCTCCCTGCCAGTGTGGCACTGCCAACAAGCTTGGGCAAGCAGGTGATGTCCTTTTCCCCAGCTGAAAAGACTTCAGAGGAATGGCTGTGACAACATGGCCCCATGTGCCACGCAGCATCACCCCAGCACATCTCGTGTCTTGAGGTGACAGAAGCATGGACTGGTAAGATAACAGAGAGAAAACTGGTTCTGTGTAAATGTCCACTGACCTGTGCTGCTTAATTCAAGGCTAGGCACTGGCCTGTGTTTGGCTGGAGAAGGACTGAGTGGTTACTCTAGACTGAGGTTCTACAACATCTTTTTATTTTTTCCCTGCTACATTTAGCTCCTCTCAGTAGCTCAGCTTTCCTTTTCCCCTTTGCCACGTCTATTCTGCCAGGAAACTTGCTGGCTGCTTTATTGCCTTGAATGTCCAGCTCTTCTGCTATTCTTTTCACATCTGTACAGTCATTTGTCCTTTTCCTCCTGAATCAGAGCACCACTCCAAACAACCCTGTGAAGTACAGTCTATTATCCCTTTTCTCCACAAAGCGGTTTTGAATTTTCATATGCAATGCGCTATATAAAAATAAAAAACCTTGTCCTGTCTTAATAGCCTAATTCTTAAACAGTTATGGCCTCATTCTCCTTCAAAGTACATAATTTCCATTGACAGCAGTGGGAACACTGCCAACACAATGGTGAATTAGTTCCCATGAAAAAAAGATGCAGACACCAAAAGGTCCAATTCTGCTCTTCATTAGGAGCAAATGAAGGTAGAGCGGACAAAAAAGATAAAACCAAGACCCAAATTTGCATGAAACAGCTTCATACTAACCAGGCAGTAGGTTGCTAACTGAGAAGTCATTGGAACTGACCCTAATATGGCAGGAGTGTGAGTCATGAGCAATTTAATAACATCAGTAGCACCTCATCCCTGTGGAAAAGCTTGGGATCAGTCCTCAGAGCTGTGCCTTCCCCTGAACTGGGAAAGGCTGGTACAGCTGGGCCTTTACCTGCCTGCTCTTACCTGGCACATGATGATCCCAGTAAGTGTTCCAAGAGCATTTTAAAACCTTGCCAAATGTTTATCCTTCACAGCCAGACATCACATGGATGTTGTCTGTGCCATACTAAAAGCCAGGGAGTGGGTGGCATCATTTCTACACCTGAGAGCACAACAATGGACTCAGCAAAAGGCTTGGCAGCTATTCAGCTTCCCTGCAGTTTAACACCTCTGTTTTCTGAATATTTTTTTCTTTTCTTTGTGGATGGTCTTGTAGTTGGAGCACTGCCCTGAAGATCTCACTCTGTCCCTCTGGCACAACTCAGAAAGCAGGGCATTCTCTGGGCTTCTTTTTTTTTTCCCATCTATACCATAAAATAAAATAAAAATAATACTTTTTTCTATTTGTAAAAAGAAAAGAAATCATATTTCTTCTCTTATATAATTAGTCTGTTTCAGGTTGTTAAAAACTTAAAGAATACTTAATTTTTTTGTATGATATCTAATCCATCAAGAGCACAAACAGATATGGGGATTCCTGATGTTTTTAATGTAGCATTACTTTTTCTTGTGCTATTCAATGGTAGAAACATCTTAGCAATAAAAATAGGCAGTCAATATACTAGTAATACCCAAGTCTTTAGAAACATATTATTATTTGAGATTTGTATCTCTGTTGTTTAAATGAATAAGCAAAACTATAACTTACACCTAAACTCCTTTATATTCATAAATAGGAAGCTATGGGAGTTTGTTAAAAATTGCCATACTTCTGACCAAAGTGTTTCTGCCTGCTAGGAAACTGCTATGTGCCCACTACTGCTCCTTTCACACAAAAGTGAGCCTTGGAATCCAGGCAGCAAGATCTGGACTCCAGGATGTCTTAAGATCATAGAATTGTTGAAGACCTTTAAGATGTTCAACCATCAACCCAGCACCAGAACAGTGTTCATCATTAAACTGTGTCCTCAAGAGCCACACCCACATTTTTGTGAACACCATCAGAGATGGTGGAATCATCCTATCTTACCTAGATCATTTCCTTCTAGGAACTGGAAATCATTAAAGAATCATCCCTCTTGTGCACTCAGAGGGGGAATGCATCTTCTGCCATGGAGATTCCCAAGGAGTTTGGTTTCCAAATTTTGCATTTCCCTTTGTCAAAGGAATCCCAAAGGTGGCAGTGCACCAATATAGAAGATCTTTGTTATTGCTCCTCTCCTCCTTGTCCTTGCCTGTGCTTTGCAGAAACTTAAAGCACACCAAACTTTGACAAGCTTGGCTTTACAGAACCCCACTTCTGAGCTGTCCCCCACATTTAGGATTAATGTTAACTGCTATCCCAAATGTACCACTCCAGCTTTTTTGTACCCAGTGCCACCAAGTCTTTCAGATACCTTACAGAGTGTCCTACTCCTGGTACTTCAAGGAAGAGCAAACTAAATCCCAAAGAGATGCACTTCTGCCTCACTCCCCAGTGTGAGCAGTGCCAGCCCTGGGTGCAAGATTCAATCAGGCTGATCATTGTTTCCAACCTTGTCTAATGACTTAATCCTGACAATGTCCAACTCACTTTAAAATCAGACTGAGGTATTTGCCTCAGTAACCTCCTGCAACAGCAGCTCCCACAGGTGATGAGACGTGTCTGGGCATTTATTTTTCATTCTAAATTTGCTGGTTTTAAATTTAACCTGATGCTTATTCCCATGTGACAAAATAAAAAGAGTGTTCAGTGCTTGATAATTTTGACTTCCACAATCAGCTCCATTTTCATCTTCTTCTCATCAAAATAATTCCAGTCTTTGCCATGTCTTGTGTATTAATCCTAGCAGTTCTGTAACTATTCTTTATTTGAATTTCTTGAACATTTTTTGTCTCTGCTATGTATCTCAAGAGAGAGGAGAATAAAAAGAATGAACACAGATTTAATGTGTAATTATGGCATAATCCTGCTATGTGGCATAAACCAGCTATCCTGATGGTTTTTTGGCATTCTGCTCTATCTTTATACAACAAAACCAAATAGCCTCCTTTTTTTGGTTTTTTTTTTTTTTTCAAACCTGCTGCTACAGATTGAGGTAAATGAGACACTGATGACTTCTGGTGCAGGTTCTATTCCCTCAGAGATTGCAGAAAATTCAGAGCTTTTCAGATTATTTGAGCTATACAATTAATCACTGATGATTTACATTACTTTTCATTTAGCCATGCTCAGAGCTGTCTGCCATCGTGCTGCTCACCCTCCCAGCATGTTTAAATCCATCAGGTAAAGTATTCACCGTAAAGTGAGCTCATCCCAAGATGACCCACAATCTCCAATGGGTTTTAACAAACCAAAGTGCACTGATTTTTTTTCCTATCTTTTCCATAATTTTCCCTGACAAAATATTTGGAAGTATACTGAATCATTATTTTCACAGGTTCCTCTGAAATACTGCTCTCTTCTGGGTAACAAAATCCTGCCAGTATTCAAGCTACATATTCAGTCCAAAAATTTCCTGTAAATGTGACTGTGTTTCCCTTTATGTTATGAGTGAATCTTCAAGACCCAGAGTTCAATAATTTTCTGTTTAGGCTCTTTTTTGTTGGATGTACCCAAAAGGTCCAGGTAGACAAACCTTTCCAGAAGAGATTTGATTTTGTCTGTGGTTTGTACACACGTGGTTGCTGTTGACATTTTCCATTTCCATATGGGGAATAAGGTAATCACAGGATAATAAAGTAAAAATGGCAAAAAATCAAACTTAAAGCATTTCAGGAACATTTTAACCAAGTCTACTGGATGCCTTCTGGACAAGCCTTAGGATGATCTCAGAGTTTATCTCACCCCAGTGTGAAGGGACAGTCTTCAACCTCTCACATTCCAACATGCCTGTCCTCTGCAGCTTTCCCTGGATCCTTGGGACCATGCTTATGAGTTTTTGAGACACTCTTTGTGTTCAATCTGACCTGACTTAAGTTTTCAAAATCAGAGAATGAAATGGTTTTAACCCAAAATGTGACTTTCTTTTTTTTTTTTTTTTTTTAAATTTGATGCAAATATCTTTCTCGCTAAAACTCCAAGTATTGGAAAGAGTACAGTTCACATCCGCTACTCTGGACATGTCACCTTTGCAAACATCTGCTCTTGTTTAAACCTTCAAGCTTGCTTTTATTGGTTCTGTGAAAAAATATGATTGTGAGAGTTTTAGCACCAATAGTAAAGGCTCATGGTCTAACAGCTTTTGAGGTGGTAAATACTCAGGAGTGCTCCAGGCGAGCTGGTAAAGCTCAGTCCCCTCTCAGGAGAGGGTGAAATGAAGGCAGAGGGGGTTTGAGTGCTCAGGTACTGGTGATTGCAGAGGGAGTCAGTGACATGGGAGAGGCTGAAACCAAAGGCTCTCAATCTGCTGCCAGAGAACAAACAGTATTTCCTCTTAAATCACAGTTTTCTCTCCTGGAAGGAATCCTGTCTCAGCCCTGTTCAGATGGCTTGCACATGCCATGGGCATGATCCAGGCAATAAAGCTTTGTAACAAGCTCCAGTCCAGACTGACAACTGTAAGGAGCATCTCGTAATGACCACAACATGATTAGTCATGATACATGTGTGATAGCCATGCTCATTATTGCTGGCCCCCACTCCAGAGCAGCACTGCTGGGTCCTGCCAATGTGCCTGGTATCTGGAACAGACAATACTGCAATTACTGCCAAAGTATGCAGGAAAACTTAGAAGCAGCTGGTTGGGGATTCTGCACCAGGCTGGCAGTCAGGAAGGTAGCAGCTACAAGGACTAACTGAGATTATCTGGATCCCATGCTTTATTTTAAAGAGGCCTCTGGGTGTGCCCATTTATTTTAAACACGGGGCACCGGCATGAAGAACACAACACCTGCACAGGAGCTGATGAAGCCTGTTTGGAAAAAGCTACATCCCAGTTTCAGACCAATGTTTGATGTTGTTGCCCACTTATAAGGCAGAGAAAAATTTTCTTTTTCTTGCTGTTGTACCCATTAGATTTCTTGTGAGCCTGTGACATTTAATTTCACGTAAAATACACCATGTTCATCTTTTATGTCATGACCCAGGGACCCACGTGCCATTGAAAAACACAAATGTACCTGAGCATCAGTCCTTGGAAAGTCTGGGAAAGTGGAATTTGAGCTGCTTCTAGCCATGAAGACTACCACAAACATGACAACCTTACCTTCCACTTCACACAGAGAGCTGAACTGAGTCAAAGTCTTCAATCCTTTCCTTCAAAGGCAGTGTAAAGTTTCCAGATAGAAACACATTTCTGTTCCTCAAGGATAGTGCTCCCCTGTGTGGGAAGGGTCCCATTTCCAGGCCCACTTGCGGGAGATGAAGGCAATTCACACTAGAACAAATCACTATCTGCAGCAGAGGGCTTAGCACATGCCTTCTCAATGTCCCCTAAATACACAATAGTATGGACATTTTGAAACTTCCAGGGTCCATCTTCTGTTGTAAGGAAATTTCCTCAACAGCAGCGAGGAACTGCAAAAGCAAAAGAGTTAATTATGCTGTGCACTTTGTTTTGAGAAGGTGCTCAATGTTCCTGTTGGTAAACATATTTCTGAGACTTGTGGGAAAGAAGAACCTCCTGGTGAACCTTCATCTTGATGAAGACCTTCTTCTTCTTCTGCACTGACACAGTGTCGCTCACACTGGACAGGAACGCCCTGCCCAAGAGAAATGGAACATTGGTCCACATAATAATGAGGTTTTTCTTGTCTCTTTGTAGGAATTCCTTGACATTACCACATGTGTTGTTATGAGTGACCACCATGCTCTCTGTTAATTGGAAATAACCAGGAAGTTGTTCAGCCCCAAGGTACCAGTTCACATCCCCTGTGCTAAACAAGTACCCAGAAAAGGCCTGGCAGCTCCTTGAAAAGGCATCTGTAAATTCAAAAGCAAATAATCTGAACCAAAATAACCAGGAAAATTAATGGAATAAAAGTCTGCTAAGGGCTATTAAACCCTGAGATAAATCTTTGAGTCAGAAGATCTCTGAACCATGCTTTTTAGCTTGAAACTTTTACTTTAATCAACAAAGAAGAGAGTAAGAAGTGGCAGCTATAATGTGCATCTCTCCTGTACGTGAAATAGAGATAAAAATAACATAAATAGGGGCAGTCAATGAGAAACAGATTTTTCAGTCTTCTAAATGCTAATGCAAACTAATAAAACTGTATTTGAAAAGCAGCAAGGCCCACACAGCAAAGCACAACCAGGGAGTACCTGTGTAGTCTACCTAAGTGGTGCACCTAAGACATTTTAAGCATTATTTGAAGGGAAAAGAAGTAACTTTTAATCTGCTTATCCAGTGACACATGAGTGTGGATGTGAGAGTGCTGAAGCTTCAGACATCCCTGAAGTCCTGACAGTAAGAGAGGGACATGTTATGTCCTGAAAGAACATAACATTCAAGCATGATTTAGCATGTTGCGGGGGGAAAATGAATGAGAATAGGTGAAACGAAATTTAGTGCCTGCTGGACTAAAGAAAACGTTGCTTTTGTAAAGGGTAAAATTCTGATTTCCCCAGTGCTCTTCGGGATGTTGCTATTTGTTGCAGATGAGCAGGCCTCAATTAAAGTAACTGAGCTGTGTTTGGACAGGCTTGTCTGCTCACTACAAGTTTCCTGCAGGATTAGACTCATTATTTGAATTTCCAGACCTTCAACAGTGCTATGTTCATAATGTGTGAAAGGAAATTTAACTGATTCAATTGGGAAAATCCTCTTTACACCACTGAATTCTATGGACAAAAAGATCTTTGAAATGTATTTATCATAATATTACACAAGTAGAACAAAATTCCTCTGGTCTTTACTGAGCTTTGGATCAGAGGCTTGTCAAAAAAAAAAAAAGCCAGATTATCACACAAACATAATATTTAATCTCCAGATATTCTGCTTCAAACAGTGTAATTGAGTTCAATAGCTCCATGTTTATTATTATGGCCTATGCATAGAAATTAACATAAAGAAAACTATGGGGGGAAATGTCATACATACACCCACACACCTATGCAAATATAATTATAATTGCCTCTGTATTTCACAGGAAGCCTTTTATGGGAATTACAACGCCCATTCTGTCCAAAATAAAATCTGTTAGGCAAAACTGTTTGTAGCAGAACTTTGTTTTGTTTAGCATTAAACAGACACGTCCAGCTGGGACTGTTGGTGGTGCCTTGCCTGTGCACACACACGTGTGTGTGTTTATCTATATCACACAACAAAGCTGGCCTGCTAAGCCCAGCCTCTACTTCAGCTCCATGAAAAATTTCCCATCAGCATCCACTTGTTGCATCTCCTTTTGAAAGACCAAACCTCTCTGAAATATTCTGTTTGCAGGGCATCCCATCACCCAACAGGCCTTTGAACAACACTGCAAATCCATGGAGGAACTGAACTGGTTCCATCCTCTTTCTGCAGCTGCATGAAGCCTTGCACAGAGGGGCTGTGGTTTATCTGGGCCCCTGGGTATGACTGCCATGAAAACAACAGAGCACCACAGATCACTGAGATGCACTGGCTGTAGGGAAAAATGGAACCTGGTCCATAATGAGGATGTTCTATGTCTGGTTGTATGTATAAATACTGTCGAAACCAGAGGGTTTGATGAAGATCTGAGGTGCACCTCACCAATCTCAATCCCACTTTTCAGACAATGGCAATAGAAATAAATGATGCCGAGATCTGTGGGAAAATGACAAAGATTTGAGATTTTCACTAAAGACAACTCACTGAAATGTACCTATGGACTGCCATCTTATTTTCCTTTCCTTTCCTTTCCTTTCCTTTCCTTTCCTTTCCTTTCCTTTCCTTTCCTTTCCTTTCCTTTCCTTTCCTTTCCTTTCCTTTCCTTTCCTTTCCTTTCCTTATTTCTTTTCCTTCCCTCTCTTTCCACCCCCCCGCCCCTTCCT
>VWZP01008035.1:20585-44535 GCA_013396995.1 Dicaeum eximium
ATTTGAATTCCCACGGGCCAGTCCCGCGGACCTTATCTGCAAAAACAAAACTGCAGATAAATCGTGGAACTCGCGAATCTATTTGTATCTAGATCTGTTGCGATCGTAATTTTAATTTTTATTGCTCTATTTGATTTTTCCAAATAATTTCAGTGTTCATCTAAACACAAAAAAACCCTGTAGCCTTCCTTCCTCCTAAAATAACCCTCTCGCATATCGCTCACACTTCATTTAAAACGAACGTAAAATATAAAAAGCGTATCTTTTATTGTTATTTTTGTACTTTAAAACACATCTATGTAACAAACTTCTTTTTTTCATAATTCTTACTGGTATTTTCTCCACAAACATATGTATTTCACCTTCTAGTATTCTGGATCGAATATTTTCTGTTCAATTTCGGTACTTGAATTTGCCACAAAAGGGATACTGTACTTAGGTAGTTCTTTGGGGGAAAAAATTATTTACTTTGGTTTTAAGTTTCTTTTCTTTCTTTGAACTTTAACACATGGCGTTTACAAACTGTATAAATACGTGCCACCAAACTGTAACCAAAAAAGAAAAAAAAATACAAAAAGTGGAATGGTTGCTGTAGAATATAGAATTAACTATAGACCAGAACTGGACAGAAGGAACTGGATGAAAAGAAAATAGTAATTTTATTGTAAATTATTTACGTCTGAAGTTTCTAGGCAACTAGTCGAAAAAATAATGAATGAATCGAGCGCTGAGCCCTTGCTACTAACTTTTGTTCTGAATGTTTTGGATATTTGGATGTTTTGTATTTATGTGGTGAGAGTGAAATATATTATATCTATATGATGACGGAATTAGGTGTATTTTCGTCTTATATTTGTAGCACCCAAATTGCCTTCATTTATACACGCAATGAAAAAAAAAAAAAAAAAAAAAAAAAAAAAAAAAGAAAAAAGAAGAAACAAGCCCCTATCCCTACATAACCTCCCCGATTTTTTCTTTTTTATTAAATTCAATGTTTCATTTTGAGCGGGGGGGCTGTGAGGTCTGCTTCCTAGAGGGTGATTTCCCTCCTGGGGCAGTTAGGGGCATTCCCAGTCCCGTGCTCGGCTCCGACCCAGCCCTTGCAGCGCTCCCTGGGCCCGATCCCCGCCCGTGTCCGTGTCCGTGGTGCTGCCGGTGCCCCGGAGGTGCCCGCCCTGCCAGCCCCGTGCAGGGCACTGCTCACCTCCGAACCTCTCCTGCCTTCTGGGGACACGACCGTGCGTGTGTGACAACACACAGATACACAGGCACGGCTTGTGTGCACAAATATGGGTATTTAGAGGTGTTTTCTGAACAGCTCTCGCTTTCATTCTGATTGGCAGCCCAGCCCTGAGGGTTTTTACCGGGTTTCCAGGAGCTCCCCCAGTGCCCTGGCCAAGCCACCCGGGCACCGTGGCACCTGCTGTCCCCACGCCTTTGCCCTGCCCACGGGTCCCTGGTGTGGCTTCCACTGGGCTCTGCCATGAGCCCATCCCAGCCAGGGCAGCTGCACTGCTCCAGATTAGGAGGGAAGGATGCAGTGGTGATGCTGATTTGGTTGTCTTGTTTTATGAAGTGTGTAGAAATGATCTGGGGAAGGGCAGCCAGGACGAAGGAGGGGATCACAGGTGACATTTGAAGAGGTGACATTGAAACTGCTGGTCAAGACTGGAAAACTTCAAGGGGAGGGGAGGGAAAAGCGTTGTTAAAAAGAAAAGAGCTGAATGTGACAAAACAGACCTGCCAGGGAGACCTGGAGGGAGAGGAGAGTTTTCAGTTTGTGCCTCGCCTGGACTGCACAGCATCACCCAGAGCCCAGACAAAAGGGGAGCCCTGGCCTGGGCTGCCTTTGCCAAGGAGGGAATTATCACCATTCCAACCCTCCCTAGGCTCCCCTGCCTAACGTGGGGCTGAGCTGTGCCATGAATTTGTCCTGTCTTGCAGGACCTTCCTGCAGTTGAGATGGGGCCATTTCAGTGCTCAAATTTGCTGCTGCATTGTGAGCCATGGGAACAGCAGCACAAACGTGTTCTGACAGAGCTGTCTCAGGTGCCCTCATCTAAAAAGAGGATTTCCCTGCTACTCTATTTAACCAGAGGCTGCAGGAGCAATTCCTGTTCCCCCACACAGGTGCCATGAGGCTCCTTTTCCCTGCTCACTGGCCTGCTCTGCAGTCTCAGGGTTGGAGCTGTGGTCAGTGTAAGCTCTTTGCTCCTCTTGTAAGGCAGTTTAAGCCAGCATCAGGCTAAATTGCTGACACAATAGCAGAAATCCTTACCTTACAGCTTTGCAGCCCTCAGTATACATGTGAAGAGCTAGACATTTTTATTCTTATTACCATTATTATTAATTATTTCTGAATATTAAAAAAAAATAAGGAAAAAAAAAAAAAAAGGATGTGCCTTGAAGTGTGAAGGAGTCTTCCCTAAGCATTCAGGTAAAAGAAATACTTCAGGAAATTTTCATTTCCTTTTTTTTTTTTTTTAAAATATCTCTTTCAAATTCCTGTCCCACACCTGTATCAGAGGCTGCTTCTGGGCTGGGGTCAGAGCAAAAGCCAGAGGCTCTCCAGTCCCATGCAGGGCTATCACAGTCCTGTTTCAGCCTCTGCTTGTGACTCAGGCAAAAACCTTGGAGCCCCACAGAGAGGGAGGCAGTTTGTCATTTCCTTTGAAATTTTCAGCATTTCAGAAGCATGGGGTCCCTGAGAGCCAAAACACTCTGCTTTCTACAAAACAGACTGAAATACATTCAGCTGCATTTCAGCAAAAAAAAGAAGGAATATCACCTGTGTCATTGCATAGGACAAGTTAAAAATCATTCATACACACATCTACATATACAGTGAGTCAGACTATAAAAGCTGGTTTGGTTTTTGTTTGGCTGGTTTGGTGGGTTGTTTGTTTTGTTGTTTTGGTTTTTTTCCCTACTACACCAAAGCTGTTCTGAAGCTCTGTGCTGCCCAGAGACACTACTTGCTTGTTTGCACTGAAATGCTGAGTTTCATCCCACTGGGGCAATGAACACAAGCCACCTTCCTGAAGCTGTTTGCTGCTGAAAGGTTTTGCTGCATTTTGTGCTGATTTTTATTTGTGGCCATCACTGGGGCATTAGAGCTCAAACAGAGAAATATTTGGCTTATGCAGAGGGAGCACGTGTGAGTGTGAGTGGCAGGAATATTTAGTAGGAAAGCAAATAAACCAAGTATAAATCTGTATCTGGCATGAATTTTTAAAGGAAATCACAAAGGGATTTCTGTGAAAGGCAGACTTCCCCAAACTTTCCCTTAGCAGCAGCTACACATAGGGCACAGAGTGAGAAAGGATTTAAAAAGATGGAGTGCAGCATGGGCTATTTAAATTTGTTCATCTGAACTCAAGGAATATTTTCACAGGTACATGGACAATATCTCTCTTCCTGTGTCTCTCAGGAAGGCAAAACTCCCAAGATCAGCTCCAGAGCACCCAGAGAAAACACAAAACAGTATTAGCCAGGTACACATAGGGAAAAGGGGAATCAGTCTACTTAGAGGATTTTTTCAAAAGCATTTGCCCACCCACTTAACATAGACCCTGCTTTATTTGCTGCTCCTCCACATCCCTCATGCCAGGGATTAGTGCAGCCTCTGACCACTTTGTCTCCATTTGCAATCCTGTCATCAGCCCAAGATACATGACCTTGTGACATGTGAAAAAGCACACGAGGTCTCTGATTAACTTCAGAGTATTTAATTTCTTTTAAGGAAAGAAAAACACTTCCAAAGAATAACTCTTGAACAGAGTCAAGTCACAGCTACCAGCAAGTGTTTGACAAAATTACCAGGGAAGCTAAAATGAAATCAATAGATGTGAAGCTGTCTATACAACAGCCATAATATAAACTGTGACCCTGGACCATAGCTGTGGCCAAAGTGCTGGCTGGCAGGGGCTGACATGAAACATCTCTGACTCAGGTGTAAAAACTCTCTAACAAACACTTTACTCCCCGTCTTTCTGCTTCTGATAATTGCTGAGCAACTTAAGCACAGTATTTATTTTTTATCTTTCTATATGTAGTTGTTAGTGTTTATGCTGTTCTTCATCTCTGTGTAAGTGACTGATTCTAGTTTGTATATGAAGTTTTAAACTTTTCTAGTGGAGTGAGTTCCACAGTCAATCACACACAGAACAAAAATTATTATATTTTGTATATATTTTCTACTTTTTATTAATATGAACTGTCCCAAGTTCTGTCATTAGAAGTAGCAGAACAGATGTTCCCACCTTCTGCAACCACATCCTTTTTAATTCTTTTACCATGTTACCTTTTCTTTGTCTCCTTTCTCATGAACAATCAAAATAATTTAAACTTATTTCATACACAGTTCTTGCAAACTGTACTTAATATAACTGCTTGCCAAGAGGTTCCGGCTTTTTTTTTTTCTTATTCTCCCTGTGGAAAAAATAAAGTAATATATTCCCAGAGCTTTTTTCTCTTCAGCTATCTGCAACCCATTCTTCTGTTCTCCCTGCTGTGAGCAAGAATGAAAGCATCACACCAGTATAAGGATTTGACCAGAACACAAACCTTTGCTTGGCACTTGGTGTCATTGCCAGTGCAAGAAAACTGGACCACAGGCCTCATCTGATGAGATGTCAGAGCCTGGGCAAATAAATTGGTTTTTTATCTTTAAGCTGAAGCAGAAAACCAAGGAACCGGATGTAGCAGAGGGCAAATAAAACAGTTTAATCCACAAAAGGCAGCTCCACAAAGTTTGTCACAGAACCAGGCACATCTACCTGGTAGAAACCTCTTCTTACAGCTCTCACAAATGAGTGGTTTGGCTGCTTAAAGAAACTCCACCAAAGGTATGGGCAAAAGCAGGGTTTAATTTGAATTTGTGGAAATGCAGCTTGAGAGAATTTGATGGCAAGGTTCACTCTACTATTTACTGCACAGCTTAAAGTGTAAAAAGGAAGATCAAATTAGAAGCCATTTGAAATTATTTGTATGGAATCTGGGAAGGCAAAAGCAGGTAAAGGTTTAAAGGATATGGATGCAAAACAAGGATGCAAACGGGTTTAGCAGCACTTAATCACTGAATTCTTTAACATTTACAATAGTGATTCAGTAGGGCTCACTGCAACAATGACTTAACCATAGATTTGAGACAGTAACATTCATATCATAATCAATTCACAGGCACACAGGTAAAATGATGTGTACACCAATTTCTATGGGTGTAAAGGTTCCTATCAAAAATTCCCCTCAGGTTCAGTGAAATACTCACACCAAATCCCTTTGCATTTCCTGACAGGCAAGGGTTTCACTTTGAGGAATGTAGAGATGTGCAGGGGGTGGAGATCAGCCTCAGCCTTGTTGTCAGAGACAGTTCTTGAGTATCACAAGCTTGGTGTGGGAGCTCTGAGAGGTGCCCCAGTCACAGGGAGGTGCTGGTGCAGCTGCTGCAGGCCAGGAGAACTCAAAGGGTCTCACTTAGGACCACAAGGGTCACAAGATTTATAGGGTCCGGCCCCTCCCAGCTCTGGCCATCAGTAAGTTTCTCTCCTGACCATAACCCAAGCCAATAACTACTGGGCTTTTTTTGTAGCTTCCCAGAGTGCTGTAACAATGGTGCCACCCCACCCAGGCTGCAATTCACACTGGTGCCTCTCCACTCAGGCCACAGTGCAGGTAAGTGGATTACCAAGGTTACAAAGGGGAATTGCTTATCCTTTGTTTCCCACCTTGCTTGGGAATTTGATGTTTCTGGTACTTTCCACCTCTCCCACGCAAGAGCTCCTGGTACAACCAGGGAGGGACTTATGGCTGGGCTGGTGTGGTCAAGGGACACTTCACCACTCAGCTGGTTCCATCAAGGTTTGTCAGGAGTTCCTGAGGTCACAGAGCAGGCCCAAGGATGAGGAGGATGGCAGATGCACCATCACAACAATCCAGAAGCACATCACCGAAGGTGTGTGGAAAACAGCCTGTGAAATGGATGGAAAACCAAAGGGAAACTGGTTTTCCAGTTTTGTCCCAAAAATAAAAAAAGATGAATTGAAATTTTTCCTAAGGTTGGTATCCCTTACATATTAAAAGATTTTCTATTAGTCTAGCTGCACAGGGATCAACCCAGTAAATGATTTGCAAGGGAAACCTTGCAGAATTATTGTTCTTTTAAATTCCCTTCCACAATTGTTTTTTCTCTTATTTTAGTGGACAAAAAGTAGAAAGAAACTCATCCTGGCAAGCAACAGGTTGGCAAGTCATGAGCTGTGGCTCCAGGAATTCAGACTGGATATTGGGAAGAAAGCCAGCCAGGACACAAAAGAGAAAAAAAGGTCACTGAGGTCACACCTGGCTACAAAAATGCTGTTAGAGAGAGAAGCAAGTGAAGGACAACCTGGTGTGGGTACAGAAGCACAGAAGGATGTCCTCATGGCTTAATTCAAAAGCCATGAAAATTAAGAAGAAAACTTAAGAAGAAAATTTAGATGAAAAATTCTCATTTTTGCCAGAATTTGTCTGATTCTGAGAGCACTGTTAGTCATTGGCCAGTGAGTTTCTGTCTGCTCTTCCTCTGAAATGGGGATGCTGATGCTCATCTAAACCTATTCAGAAGGAGGTATGAGTGTATACTTGTACTAAAATAAAGTTGAAGCAAAATTGTGATCAAAAATTTAAGAGCCACCATAGTTGACTCCAATTCAATGTTAGCAGTTATTGCCTCTTGTTAGCCCTGATCTTTCTTCCTTTCCTTATTTTCTTGCCTGGTCTCTAATTTAAACCTCTAAAGGGTGTCTACCACTAGACAGTCATAATCTCCTTGAGGCCTCTAAACAATTTCATAAACCAAATCCTAAATGAAAATTAGAAACAGGCAGGAGAATGAGGTGTCTGCTGCCATAAAGAGCTAAGGAGGGATAAATAGGCAATCCAAGCCATCCTGAGTGCATGCTCCAAGATAATCTCTATATTTCTCTGGACACAGCATTGTGAACATCCTCAAGATCAGCTGATTACTGAGATGAATTAGCAAATAAGAGCCCATTACATCAGGTGTTGAGGAGGAATTTAATTGTGCTCAGGCTCCAAATAGGAAACTTTATACTGTGTCACAGCTGTTAAAACAGCAGAGCCTTATGGAAACAGTCTTGGATTACTGGCCCCATGGAGTGAAACATTTTGAATGGAAGGGATTATACTTATTATTTCTTAGTGCATTGTGTTTTCTTAGATATTTTTACTGTCATTATTGTTATTTACCAAGTTAATTGATATATACACACACTTAATCATGTTTGCATTTATATTTAATACTTTCTTCCACTAGTGTAATTTGAATGTGGTCATAGGGAAAATAACATGAGATACATTAAATAGTTGCCCTTTGTCATGATTAAGATCCTAAGAAACTTGGTGAGTTTGCTTCTCATCCACTTGCCAAGTCTCCTACTGCCTTTACCTGATGAGATCAGATCCTTTGTCATGTAGAGTTTAAATGGTATTTTGTGACAAGATGATCACCAGAGAGGGACTGCCTTCAGTCTTAGTGTGGACCATTTGTGTTCAGAATAAATCTCTTTCATCAGAAGAGCCAAGCGGGGAAAAACCCAGAGGAATTGATTTAATCTTTTATATGTGGAATTTGTCTGTTGCAAAGGGAAAGCACCAGACTTGTAAGTTGCATTTCCAGTTCATCTGTCTGTATTTCATTACAAATTTGAGCTCCTGAAGTTTCTGAATAGAAATGTGGCAGCCTGACCTAGTGCTCCTCAGGGAAATGCCTTGTACTCTGTGCACAGGCTTTCATAGAAGCAAGGGCTAAATTGTGTATATAAAAGAAGAAATGGCCATATAATCATGTTGTAAAAACTCTTCTATGGCACATCTCAAATTTTTTAGAAGTATGTTCAATGCTGAGAACAAATATGTGAAGTTTATTTGAGAAGAGTGGATAAATGGGGAAAAGATGAAAAAAAAAATCAATGAACACAGTATTTATTATGAAACACAGTTATAAATAAGGAACCAAGTAAGGAAGAAATATTTTCACTCTGTTGGAAGATGTTCAAATCCAGCTGCCCAGAATGTGTCTATAGAAATCTCTCCCTGCAAATGGGAGTTTTGAGCATGTATTTACCTTCTATGGGCTCTGAGGGCCACTAAGCACTGTTTCTGTGATGAGATGGTGTTACTGCCTCAAAACTTCTTCATGAGCCAAACCTTCCATCCCTCTGGATATAGTTACCATGAAACATAAGGTGTGAGCTTTATCTCTATCTTTTTATCCACAGTTAGGGCAATTATTCCAATGTTCTAGCTAAATTTTGGCATGTTGTTTTCGGACAATCAGACACACGAATCAAACAGGAAAAATACAATGCAATGCTCCAGAGCACCAGCTTAGCCAGAGGCATCAAAATTTCAGGCACGTGGTCTTTTTCAGCAAGGGTGCCCTAAGTGCCAATGATGCCACAAAAACGAATTAACAGAAATATCAATATAATTCCTAAGATCCCTTTATGTTCAGAGAGGAGCCTGCTCCCGATGCACGCCCAGCCGTGCCAGGCGGGCTGATGCGGGACCTCACCTTGTCTCCGCAGTGTCCCTGATGAAGGCAGAGCCTTTTCTTTGGGCAGGGCTGGGTGCCGGAGCTTCCCTCGGGCCGGGCCGGGGCCGCTCAGCACCGCGGACAGCGGCGGCCCCTCCGCGGGGATGGGATGGAGAGCCCGGCCCGGGTGGGAAATGGAACTGTAGGGAGTTCTCAGGGCTTGGCAGAAGGCTCACACAATATGGACCTGCATGCAAACTTTGAGACAAGAAATGCTGGCTTAGAAATGCCAAGGAATAGGGCAGATGTTGTTGAGAGAGAAATGGAGCTTGAAAAAAGTTTCGATGGATGGTTTTGCAAATAAGACTGGATACTTTAGAGAAACAGAACTATGAAAAATGTAAGAACACTTATGAGGAGCAGTTTTAAATGATTGGCTTTAAGGTATCTATAGCACGGTGTGGTAAAAAGCTGATAAGCCAAGAAACACCTATAGTGTTCTGTAATTAAGAAATTGTCAGCTTTTGATTGTGATGGCATGAATTGTAACATCTGTATTGTCTCACCCTTCATATGAGACTGAAAAATGGAATAAAAAGCTTTTGAAATGCCTCTCAGTTGCCCCATCTCTGGGTCAGAAAAAGGCTAAAATCCAACAGGGTGGGGCTTTGGGAATGGAATCTACTGGGAATTGCTCCCACCTCTGCAGAGCAGGCCTGGCACCAACACTGGCATAGGAAGGAGTTTAAATGAAAAAATCTGAACATTTCACAAAATGCCTCTGTAATTTTAAGGCAGGTCTTGATAAAACCAAATTGACAGGTCGGGGATGAGGTGCCATGGCATGAATTTCTTTAATCAGGAAAGAGAATTCAGGAAAGGCAAAATTATTTCAAATGAAGGATTTGGTTGCTGCAGCTCCCTTTTGATACCACAGCGCACATCATCATTTGGCAGGTTTGGCTGCTCAGTCCAGCCCTACAACTCTAACCACAGAGTGATCTTTGTATGCTGAGCATGATGGAAATACCCCTGTGGGCAGCTGGGGTCAGCTGTCCCCACTGTCTCCCCGCCAGCTCACTGGTGGCCTGGGCTGAGGAGCAGAAAAGGCCTTGATTCTGTGCAAGCACTGCTTAGCAGTAACAAAAAACATCCCTGAATTACAAACACTGTTTTCATCACACATCCAAAACACAGTCCCACGGCAGCTACTGTGAAGAAAATTGAGTCTACCACAGCCAAAATCAGACATTATATGGAGTTTATCAAACACCATGTTTGATAAACTCCATATAATCCAAATATACATGAAACGCAATTTTGTCTCGTCACAGTCAACAGGAGCAAGATTATTTCCTTGACATCACTGAAACGATATTTCTAAGATCTGTAGGTGATCAGGATCCTTATTTAAAAGTATTAAATGCTCTTTCTAGAGCCATGGTTGTGGGTCTGGAAAACTTCTATGAGAAAGTAGAACGTTACAGAAATTCAGTGGGGACAGAATGTGCAGACCTTGGTTCGTAATCAGAGAGCTCCAGTTCTACCACTTTGTTAATTTGCTTTCGCTTTCTGTTCTGCTCCCACTCTTATTTAGTTTATGCTGTAAGATTTGTAGGTAGAAATTCTCTCCTGCTGTGCATTTGCATAATTAGGCCAATCAATAAACGTTTCTTTCGTATGAATAACAACAATAAAATAGCTTTGTCAGTCCTTAAGAACACAGTAAACAGTGGAAAGTCTACAGCCACAAGTTCAAACCCTTTAAAGAACTGTAATGCTAGTTTATATTAAACTCAAGATAAATGATAATTTTCTACCATCTGTTTTCACAGTTTAGAGGGCAGATATGCCACTCTCTAGATGCATGTGAGTACATTAGCACTATAAAATACTCCTGCTAATATCTGTGGGACTACTTATTTAAAAAAAAATAAATTCAGAGTTCGCCTATCTGAGAGCTTCCAAGAAGTTGAATACCTGGCTGTATATAAACACAAGTATGCTTCTGCTAAGAACAACCCTTGAAAAACAGCCTGCACTCTGTAGGTAATTGGTGTGGATATGCAGATAACACAGAAAAAAAATCAGTGGCAGAGAAGATTTTGCAATGTCTGTTTGTACAGGCTAAAAGAGTGAGTATCCCAAGAGAAGAGCAAATACAGGAAACAAACTTTGGTCTAAAGCTGAATCTTTTTTGCTTTGCTACTCTGAAATCTATTGCATAAGATTTAAAAGAAGAGACTGATCTAAACATCCAGATCAGGGGTTTTATGACATTTTCATAAAGAACTGTCAAGTGTTCCATTGCAAGTTCTTGATGTGTGAAAATCAAGAGGTGACAAGTACTAGAAAAAGAAGAAAAACCAATTCAACTTATGGAAAATAAATATGTCTGCGTCATAATAACAGGACAAGAGACTTCTGTAATTTCAAGGTGTGCTTTGGTGGGTAGTAGAATTGTGGGGATTACCCAAGTGTGTCTGCTGGGTTAATAATGAGTCTATTAATTCTTGATAGTATGGGACTGGAAACAAACCAAAAATATGTTTTGCAATAATGCTAGAAGGAAACACTTTCAGTCTTGATTAATTCAAGAGTTAATCTACTGGTAAACTCCTGCAGTAATTTTTCCAGAACTGGTGAGTTTTGCACCACAAAACAGTGCTGGACTTCAATTCTTTCCACAGCTAGAACTGTGTATGATTGTTAATTAATAAAATGTTACTGAGTCTATGTTGTTATGTAAGAAATATTCATCTTCATGTACATAGGGTGCTTTGAGAGAGGGAAAGGGAATAGCACAGGCAGCACCACATCTTCATGAGTTATCTTGCAAACAACAATGTTAAAAGGACTCAACAGTAGTATTTTCTAAAATTATAGGGAAAGAAGAGACGTCCTTTACTTGAAGGAAATAACTTACCAGCCTTATATCACCTGTGTTTCTTTTTTTGGGGGGGAGAGTAAAATTTTAAAAAGAGAAGTTTGAAAACCTCTCAGTGGAGAAATTCTACCCTGTATCACAGAGATGCATTGGAGAAGGTTGGAGACAAAGCAAAGGATTTTGAAGCCTTCAGGTACAAGACACAATTTAGTCAGTACTTAATAGTGGAGTGTGATCCCACAGCCCCATTTACCAGAAATCCTTGCTGACTGTATTTGGCAGCATAAGGCCTTTGGGGTCAGGGTGCTCACTTTACAGTTTTGCCCTTGGAGTCTCAGAAGTAAGGAAGCATTTCAAACCTTGAGCTTCAGAAAGAATTTAAGAAATGCACAAGAGAGCCAACTTTTAAATGAACTGGAAAGATTTTATGAGGACAGAAGATCAACAAGTGACCAGGACTCCAACTGTGAAAGAAAATGTGAGAAACAAGCACCTCTTCTAGTGTGAAATTGGTCTAATTCTTGGGGCCTTTAGAGTGGCAGTATCAAACAACTGGCCAATATTGTGTACCCTTTCTGCCATCCACATGGCATCACCTCCATTATCACACTCAGTGAAGCAGTCCAATTTGCCACAGGTTTGTTTAACCCCTCATTTCAAAGTGGAGATGGAGATTCTTTTCCCCCTCACCCAGAGCTGAATGTGTCTTTCTTAATGCACCTGGAAGCCAGTCTTAGCATGCACCTGAGTGCTGCACACAAGCAACTGCAGAAAAAACCTCATCCAGCCAGGAGCTGAATGAAGTGGGGTTGCAGGTGCACCTGATCTTAAAGGGGATTTAAAAGAGAGGTGAGGACAGACTTTTTTGTACTGCTGGTAGAGATACAGCAAGGGGGTAATTATTTTAAATATACTGAATACATTTTTTACAATGAGGGTGGTCAAACAGTGGCACAGGTTGCCCATGGGAATGGTGGATGCCCTGTCCCTGGAAGCCTTTGAGCAACCTGGTCCAATGGAAAGTGTTCCTGCTTATTCCAAGGGGGCTGGACTAGATGGCCTTTGAAGAGCCCTTCCAACCCAAGCCAGTGATTCTGTGACTGCTGGTGGTGGGTGCATTGGTGGGCAGGTAACTACAGCTGTACCTTGAAAGGGGCACCCACCTCAACAAAGCTCTGAGCAAGCTGCTAAGTTGCTGATCACCAATATGGGAATCACAAAAGGGCTGAAGGCTGGCACACCATTTTGGATATTTAGACATCAGATGTATTTGCTCTTTTTCATTTACAAAATCTGTCAATGCATTTTTATAGTTTTGAGGGGTTTCTAGGAGTGATTAATGAAACAAACCAGAGTTTTGTCAAACCCAGATGTGAATGGTGCTTCACAGATCTATCACACTTTTCACCCTGCTCTGCTTTGCACTGTCACTGGAGGAACAAGTGTCACTGGATCTGCTTGCTGGATCTGCCAGTGCTCCCAGTCTGTGCTTGTGTTGTTTAGAATTCAAACAAATCTGCCACTGCAAGATACCTTGATGGTGAAAAATGCAGTCTGTAGAATAACTCCTTCTAGTCCATCTGCTTTTACTGCTTCACTGACAGCATGCAAGAGGAGCACTTTGAGGTGTGTGTGAGTGGTTGTGTCTCTCTCTGGTGGGCGAGGCAGGTAACACTGCTCCTCAGTAAACAGACACACAGATTTGTTAAACCACTGCTCTGATGCCCTTGCCAACACTGATTCCTATCAGATCCCAGTCCACAAAGCAATATCGATCATCTTTCTCAAGGGTGGAATTTCCACAATGATATTGTGGAAGGAAGGAGGAACATTTTTTCGAGGAGAGGTATTTCAAGGAAAATAACCCTCCAAGGAGCATTCATTTTCAAATCAGTAACACACAAGTATGGCTAACTCACAAAACAGCAGCCAGTTATATATACAGATTTCAATGAGGCTTTTAGGACAAACAATGGGGCTGGTTTTAAGGGTGGTTGGCCTGCTGAAGTGCATTTCTGTGAACAGATACAATGCTGTAGTGCTGAATGGATTCAATAGTGCTGTCTCAAACATGGCCAGGAGTGTCTGGAAGTGGGTGGAGGTAGAAAGAGCTAGTGGGACTCTTCTTATGGTTGACTCAGGCTGCCTCCTCCAACCCTTTCTTTGCCCTGGCAGGGGCCACGGTTTCCTTCCCCTTTCCCTCTGCGACAAGTGTCCTTCTCTGCATGAACAATCCCCATCTGGAAATAATAGAATGAAATTTTACAAAATGTGGGCTTAAAAATTCAGGCATAACTTTGTCTGAACGAGATGTCTGGGTTGCAGAAGACTCTCCTGAGGGAAGTGAGTAACACATTGGTACCTTGGCTGTTTGAAACTGGGAAGGAAAAATACATACACGGATAGAATATAATGTAGGAATCAATCCTGCCTTGGCCTCTGTAAGGAAAACAAGTGACCTTAATGATCTATTCTCTCTCTAGAGCACTCACAGAGAAAGCCGTGCTCGCTCCAATTCAGCTGTGTGCCCAGCACATAACACAATGGACCTCACTCCTCGGGAAGCTCTAAGTGCCACTGAAATAAAAATAAACAAGTCCTGCACAAGATGGTGAGGGCACCAGCAGCCTACAAAAAACAGCTCTTGGGGGGCCACACGAAGTCTTGGAGTGGGGGGTTGTGCAGCTGGAGCATTTAAGTAAGGAAATTCACTTCCCTCGTTCACTTCCATTCAAAATGCATGCCTCCTTTTTTGCCACTATAAATTTCACAGGCACATTCCTATATATGTCAAAATAGAAACACAATGACTGCAAGCTTATGGGTGACACCACTGAACAATGCCATAAAATGCAAGACATGAGGCAGAAATATATAAATAGCTGCAGGCCATGATCTGCTCTCAGCAGCTTATGTGCAGCTCCGTTAATACTAATAGGAGTTAAGTGTGCAGAATAAAGTGACAGATATCACCCCTCAGCTCTGCCAACAGTTCTTAAGGTCCAGCCAGCCCTTCTTGGCTCTGCACTGCCACTGGGCTCTGGGGAACAGCACAGTCCATCTGTCCAACCCCATCTAGGGTGTTTTTATGATTCCTATCTCCAGTCTCACTATGAGCTGTTGTAACATGAAAGCAACAACAGTAACAGAGCAATCTTGGTGTGCTCCTACCTTTTTCAGGAGAGGAATACTTTGACAGAGCTTTGAAACTGAAAATGGTGCTAAAGGGTGGATTTGGGTATCCTGAAAAATGTCCTTGAAGTTTTTCAGCTGAGAAAGCCTCAGACAATACAGGCATAGGACTACCATGGAGGTATTATGTCCCAGCCATCTCATGGTTTTGGGGTTTTCTTGGAGGGGTGGGGGGGATGATAATATTGCTTTTCTTCTTGGTGATATTGTCCATTACCTCTCTGGGTTTTAAGAAGGAAATTACAAGCCCTGCAGGAACAGCCTGCTCTCCAGGCAGTAAAAGAAATGACAATGGTCTATAGAACTAGATAGTTCTCAGGATGTGTCACTCCCTCCTTACCAAATTTCTAAAAGCCAGGCAGCTAAAATGCTCCCAGTGGCACAGAGATGATGTTCAGCTAACCTCTCCTTCCAGTTACTTCTGTGTTCCTAGTCCACATTTTCCAAACGATTTTCCAATGTGTGTTGAAATAAATTTTTAAATACAGCTCACCTAAACTTCACTCCAGCCTCCACTACTGGGAGCAGAAAGTTTCTATCAGCTTCAGATCCATGGAATCAGGCCAACTGCAAGAAGTTACCACCACATGAACCACTGGAAGTTTTTATTCCTCCTAGGGGTAAAACACATAAGTGTGTGTTCACACATGCAGAAAAAAATATCTTTTGCTTTGTCTGCTCCACCTTAGAAGAGATCACATTTGGATATTTTGCACACTGGGGTATCCTTGCTCTGCTGCAATTAGCTTTGCTATTATGCTAGCACACTTTGCTGGTGGAATGCTTTGCTAGCCCCACTCAGCCCCACACCATCACAGTCCTTGCAACCTTACAGAGCCCAGACTTTTATCCACAAGCAAACAGAAATACTCATGGGCTTGGGACACTGTGCAGACTGCCACCCCTGGAGGGGTTCTCAGGGACCTCAAAGGAGAGAGATGCTGAGGCAAGGCACTTGCCGCTAAATGAAAACTAAAGTCAGACCTGCAAGGTAGATTTTTTTTCTAATCCACAATTTAAAGGGAGTGATTTCTCCCTCTTGCTCCTACTGTGCTGCCCACTGTGCAAGCTGAGTACTTGGGCTTGGCTCTAGAAGCAGAACTTGAAGCTTACTGTGCCTTTTGAAAGAAAATATCTGAGGGCCTCTTTTATCTCTTTATTAATAGGTTTTGACTAATCCTCTATTCATTGATGTCCATTATAAGATTATACAGCTAAAATTAAGTTAGTGCATACAGTATGTCTACAATGAATTTGATAATTGTATGTTTCCAAAGAAAAAAAAAAAGTTCAGGAATTATTTCTGAGATCAGCAACTGGCATCACAGCCTTTGTTGCTGAAATGTGGCAGCATTTCTTTGCCTGCACAAGTTAAACCCCCAAATCAAGGTGGTTGTGTTCTCTTGGAAGAAAGATTAAGGAGTGAGTAGCATGCACAGGGTGCAAACATGCATTTTGAGGAGGAATCAAAAGCCCCAAGCTGGCACCAGAGATAAGTATGGTGTCAGGAGCTGTTCTCAGGTAAGAGATGTATTAGCAGCTCTGTTCAAGGTTTATTTCTATCAGTAGGATTTGATAGATGGCAGCAGGTCAGGAAGGCCAAGTGGTCCAGGGCACTGCTGCTTTTTTATGAGGTACATTTAGATGATGCTGAGTTATTTACTTTAGTTTATTTTGTATTCAGAGCCTATTATCAGGCTTGGCTGATACAGAAGTCTTCCATGCTTAAGACATGAGAAGATGAAAACAGCATTCCCAGTGTATTCTTCCTGCCTGATCATTACACAGGCAGGTAAAATCCAGTTACAAGTGTTCATATGAGGAACTTCCAGGAAAGGCAAAAGTTCAGCATAAAAATTGGCAGCTAAATACAGAAGGAAAGTTAATTTTTCCAAGAAAAGTCAACACATGTTACTTCAACTAGTTGCATACTGTGCTGAGCAGGTAAATTTTAAGAGCTTTACAGGACACCTGTTTATAACTAAAATAGCCTTTTCATTTTAAAACCTCTCCCCTGTTTTCACAAGTTTTCCAAAGTCATTCCCTGGTCCTGACTGGCTGGTCCTGCTCTGCCTCCCTTTGCTGCTTATAAAACAATTCTCTTGGGGGCTGGCTTATCAAAACACAGGGTCACATCTGCATTGGCTCACCCACACTTGATAGAAATGAGGTCTGCAGAACCCGGCCTTCCCTCTCAGCCAGAGCAGCACGCCTCAATAAAAGGGGAATCGCTGAAGGAGCTGCTCCAAAGAAGCCAACAATGAGAACTTCCATCCCTCTGTGTTTATAGGGGGTGAAACTCTGCCCTCTTCAAAGCCAAGGACATAATTGACTTTGACGTACAGAACCAGAAATTTCACATTTTAAATATATTTGCTATGATCTCTGCAGATGCCTAGAAGGCAAATCATTTTCCTCTCTGAATATGATATATTGAGCAGACTCCTGCCACTCACATTAGCTGTGTTTCTTCACAAATCCAATATTCCCATTTTATGTCCCTGGTGTATCTATCAGACCTGAATAGGTCTGGATTTTATTTTCTGTTCCTCCTTTTATCCTTGCCTTTAGAACAGACACTGATGACTCCCAGACCAAAGGATGACTTTGAGACAGTGCTTCCAGACTTTAGGCTGGGGGTTCTGATTAAATGCCATCTAAATTTTTCTCAGTTACATTCAGCTTTAATTCTAGATTTTTTTGTTGGCAATGCAGAGGATGCAGAGCACCACAAGCTGGCTAAAGAGCTCCTTAAAGAGAGAAATTCCCTGTGGAACAGTAGGGAAAGGCATTTTCTCTCAAACCCATACAGCCTCTGAGTCAGAGAGCTTCCTATAAATCAGGGAAGAGCCAGCAATAAAGGAGTGGATCAGACCAGGCAGCTCCCTGCTAGGGCAGGTCTGGGGTCCTGCTCTGCATGGCCTGCAGGATATTTCCCTTTCACTCAATTCCTCTCTGAGGTGATATCCAAAGATCCCATCCAAAGGTCAGTTCTGTTCTGTGGATGAATTTTACACTTTCTGAATAAAAAAACAAAAACAAAAACAAAAACAAAAACAAAAACAAAAACAAAAACAAAAACAAAAACAAAAACAAAAACAAAAACAAAAACAAAAACAAAAACAAAAACAAAAACAAAAACAAAAACAAAAACAAAAACAAAAACAAAAACAAAAACAAAAACAAAAACAAAAACAAAAACAAAAACAAAAACAAAAACAAAAACAAAAACAAAAACAAAAACAAAAACAAAAACAAAAACAAAAACAAAAACAAAAACAAAAACAAAAACAAAAACAAAAACAAAAACAAAAACAAAAACAAAAACAAAAACAAAAACAAAAACAAAAACAAAAACAAAAACAAAAACAAAAACAAAAACAAAAACAAAAACAAAAACAAAAACAAAAACAAAAACAAAAACAAAAACAAAAACAAAAACAAAAACAAAAACAAAAACAAAAACAAAAACAAAAACAAAAACAAAAACAAAAACAAAAACAAAAACAAAAACAAAAACAAAAACAAAAACAAAAACAAAAACAAAAACAAAAACAAAAACAAAAAACAAAAACAAAAGCAGAAACAGAAACAGAAACAGAAACAGAAACAGAAACAGAAACAAAAACAAAAACAAAACCAAAAACAAAATAAAAACAAAGAGAAAAAAAAAACCAAAACCAAAACCAACAACAACAACAAAACCAAACAAACAAACAAAAAAAAACCCCCGAAACCAAAGCAAAGCAAACCAAAACCAACAACAAAACCAACAAAACAAACAAACAAAAAACACCAAAAAGTCAACCAAACAAAAAAAGAGAAAAAAACCCAACATAAACCCCTTCCAGAACCAGCAGTAAATGATGTGAGATTTAAGTAAGAACTAACCATTTGGTACTTTGAGGCCTGTGTTTTATGAATATAGGGAATGGGACATGGTGTTCAGTGCCTGCCTGGACTCAGCATTTCAGCCCCTGTCTCTGTGCTGGTGCTGGCAGTGCCTTGAGACAGCCCACCAAGGTAAGCCTGCACAGTTCCTGGAGCTTAACTTTTACAGCCATAAAGTGTCAGATGGGCATTTGCAGTTCCAGGATTACTCCAAATATTCTTTACTCTTGTCCTACCACTCCAGAATCTGGAGCAATTCAAAGCATTGCAGGTAGCTGCAGCTCCCAGTTTTGCTCCTTATGATTGCACTGGCTCAATGAGATGTTGTTGCACAGCCTTTAACAGTGATGCTGAACACCAAATCTCTGGCTACATGCAGTATCTGGAGTGACATTCATGCAATAGCCATTCTGAACAGCAGATCAGCTTGAGAAAAAGAAAGGCAAACACTTTCTTTCCTATATCCAAGAAAAGAAAGAGAGATAAAAAGTCCTTTTATTTCATGTTACTGGCTATAAACTGGCCCAGCCCTCATAATCACACACAGAGACAGAGCAGAGAGGGATGAGCACAAGTGATGTGTGTCTCTGTTTGTAGCAAAGGGGGACTACCAGAAAAACAACTAGGAAAAAATCCATTATGAAAATATTTTACATTCTGTCAGCTTTTGCCTTTGTCAGGGAAGAAGTAAAAAGCCAGGAGAGCATGATATTAAGATGCCACTACCTAATAATTTCTTGATAATTGCCCTTCAAGAGCAAATGACAATGAAATGAGTAAGGTAGAGCTTTCACCCACTCTATCCTGATTTAGGTAGTATGCTTTGGTACACACTTCCTTTGAGTAAACAGTACCTATAGTTATACAGGATCTATTCTCCCATTGATGTGCCAGGGATTTATGTAGGTGAGCCCCATTAATGTTAATGGAAGTTATGTGTGTAATTCCCCTTTTTCAGCAATGAGAGAATAGACCTTTATGTTTCTAAGGTAATTACAGCCTTAGCTCTGGCTAGGCTGTTCTCCCCACCCTCCCCCCTTTGATAACTTCCTTGCTTCCCTCCCCAGCATTGACTCTGGGAGAAAAAAAAGGGATAAATTCCTCCATTCAGAAAGGAAAATTGGAGAAATAGCTGAAAGGTGAAACAAATGTAACTAGATCCACTCATTGTGTGAAGGAAATGCAAATACAGGAAGCCAATCCACATCCGCTACCTTTGCTGTGCTTTTGGGGACAGATGTAGATTGATTTTCCCTAAATTGTGTATTCACTGGGTATTCACTGTTTTCTAGGCATGTAGGTTATTTAGAGAGAATAAGGGTGGGATTTTTGGTACTTCACTGTTAAGCACTTTTAGAAAAACTGCACATTTTGATACTGCCAGACTTTTGCAGGAAAAGGTAAAGGGAATAGAGATTTTTGGAGAAGGAATTAATTGATTCACAAAACTGCTGTTAGCATCTGAGTCTGAGCTGGGGGATGGTGCATCCCATGTGAGAGGTTAAACATTCTGGAGTTTTGTGAGACCTCCTTTAGGAGGTTTAGGGTTTAGGACCTTTAGGGTTTCTTAGCTCTGGGTTCAAGGCCAGCAGGTTTCAGAGGGTGTGCTGTAGGGTCAACACCTCTCTGGGATTTTAAACATTATGTTTATGTTCTGTTCCTGATTATGTGACAGATTATCTCTGAAAGCCATGGGCCAGCTTTTGTGTTAAACCTCCTCATTTCTAAACCACAGACACCAGTATTTTCCATTTGGAGTAGGATAGTAGAAGTTTACCTCATTGAAATATCCAGAGTGTGCAGAGAACACCTGTAATATCTAATTGCTTCACCTTTCTAGGCATTTCTGACAGTAAAATCATGGCAGTAATATTCTGCATCCTCCTGAAGAGATCAGGTTAGCTTTCTAATCCTGCTGCCTCTGTTTTGATCCCTGCTATTGCTCTCCAAAGCTGTCCCTGGCGAGGGATGGGGCAGTGGGGAGGACCCTGGAGGCTCTGTGCTGGCTGATTCTCTGGCTGCTGGTCCTGGTGTGCCTTTCTTCCCCCACCAGAGCAGCTGGCACCACGCTCAGCACGGCCCCTCCTTCCCAGCCGCTGCCTGTGCCGGTGCTGACACTGCCCAGGAGAGGAACAAGGACATTTTTTGCACCCTGGAAATGTGCTGCCCTCCCCAGCTCCATTCTGCCGGCGCCTCCAGCCAGCCTCGATGCCAGAGAGATGTTTAGAGTGAGTAGCATCCTTTGAGTGCTGATGTAAACAGGTGGGAGCGTGGTTGTGGATTCCACCAATGCCCCTCAAAAGCCTCGGATGTAAATTCAAAAGCAAAAGCTGCAACTTTAGAAATTCCTGGAAGCTCTGCAGCAGACAGCTCAAAGTTTTGTGGGTGCACCAACAGGGGCAAGGAATGCCACTGCATGCTCTCATTCCTTTTTCATTTTTTTTCCCCTTTTGTTCAAATTATTTGCTTCATCTTTTTTTTTCCCCAGTTACTACAGAATTCAAGGGGACAGACGGGTGCCCATCAGGATCAGGCCCTCATTTAGGAATCCTTCTATTTTACTAATCTCCTGCAAAAAGGAGTCATATATTCTTGTTCTCTGCCACCTGGCAGGGATAACAGAAAATATCCAGCAGTTTCTTATAGGCTCACCCAGAGTTTAATACCCCTCCTGCCACATCAGGAAAAGAAAAGAAGAGTGGGTGGAAACTTTTTTTAAAGTATCAAATCAGTCAAAATGCTGATTTATTTTCTTAAAAGCTTGGTGGAGATTAACCCCTGTGACATTTACAACACTGGATTACAACATTAACTGGATTGAAATACCACTAGAGCTGTAAATGTGAGGGGGAGTGGAGGGAAATGATTGGAATGGGGAGAAAAAAAAAAGTTTGACATATTCACCATACACTCACCTCCCAAAAGAGGAAGGAGTGGTTTTCAGAGACTGCTTCTCTCCCTGCTATTTTTTTTAAGTGCAGGAATACCAAGGGGAAAGTACAGACCCACACACACCATCAGCAGCTCATAAGCAAGGCTTCATCTGAAAGCTTTCTCTGAGCAGTCCATGAAAAACAAGAACCATTTGGTGCCCTGGAGCAGTTACTTTTCAATCCCCTTGAAAATAAATACTATTTTTTTACATTTCTAGTGACCTGCTGTGGTTTCCAGGGACAGCCCTTACATTGAGGTAAGGTTTGTGTTCTGCCCTGACCCAGTGCAGGACCAGAGAAGCTTGCAGAGCTGAGGGAGACAGAGTGGGGTTTGCAGCAGGATTTTTTGGGCTATTTTGTCCAGTTTCTTCTGCTGCCTCAGTTCAGGCAACTTCAGGGCTGTTCTGTAATGAGGACTTACATGGATGACCCTGGAACAAGCCTTGCTCACCTCACTCATGTGAATTATCAGTTCAGTTCAGGACTCAGAGCATGATTCACCTGCAGGTGACTCACAAGCTGAGGTCTAGGTCTGATTCTGATTCTGAATTTTTTATTAAAACTCCTCAGACATGCCACCTTTCCAACCAGCAGATGCTCTGTGCTTGCTGAGCAGCTCCTCCAGCCCGTTAGGGGTGCACATGGAAATACTCACCCAAACCTTGTCTCCCTGAGTCCCTTTGAGCTCTTTCCTGCCTTTGCTTTCATTGCAAAGAAGTTATTTGAAACAGAAATAAACCCGTGAAACATCCAAAATTATTATATGTCTGTGTACTTTAAAAGACAAATACATTCTGGGAAAAGGAATGTTATCAGCCTTTTTACTCTGCATTGAAATTTTAACAGTTCCCTTCATTTAACTTTTCAGCTTCCAAGGGAAATTTTTTTTAGCTTGATCATCTTCATTTTCATCCATTTTTAAGGTGCTTTTCTGGTGCCACCTTATTTCTCAGCTATACCTTACCATAACATTTTTAAGCAGCTGATCCAGAAAATGTCATGCCAGAGACAGAGTAATTTTATCCTGATAAAATTGCCTGCAGTGATCAGGCATTCAAATCAAAAAGGCACCTTGAGATAAGTGAACAAGATTAAATTCTGATAGCTATCCTTTCTAATTTGGCATATAAAATACTTATATTTTTATATGAGTCTGGAAAATGCTAACAATGGGATTTGCAAACTTTGGATGCCCAGAAGTGCCTTAGGAGATCGGCAGGAGAATGCAGCACTTTTTGCTGTTCTCACCAAATGGATACTCCACATTTCTTAGGCGCTTTGTGTTCGGGGGGTTGGTTTGTTTGTTTTACAATAATTGTGCAAGAATCGTGTCTTTGTCTTACCTTCCAACTCTAACCATGGGCCCCTGTTCTTTGAGCAGAAAATCTCTGCTGATTAAGGAATCTAACATTTTATATGCCCTTTTTTCCCCCTTGTACTGCAAAAGCCCATGAAAAAGTACATCTGAGTAGTTGTTCTTTGGTGAAAGAATTGCTACTGTAGCTTTTTTTCTATGTACATTGGTGTGCTATGGAAGCTTTTATTACTGGGTTTTTGCATTCAACACCTTGAAACACTTCCATGAAAAGAGTCTCCTAAGTGTTTTGTCCTTGCCTGGAGCAGCGTCTAATGAAAAATAATGATTATGAACAAATTTGGAGATGAAAATATCCCAAATATATCCTGCTCAAAAACTTGCATTCAGCAAGGTTATAATAATACACACAGACTGTATATCTCTCTACTTTATCAGGCTGTGGGAGGCAAACTCCTTTGACCTATGAAGTTGATCTGTGAACTGTGTCAAAAAATTCAAAACCTCACGGTTGAGGTTCGTGCATTCTATTAGCATAATTTACCACCCAAGCTGTAAATGTACATTTTGCACAATGGTGTGCTGAACAGATAGCATTTTACAACTTCCTAAGGGGGACTGTTTATATCTAACATTTCTTGTGTACATTTGATTATAAGTTTGCCATAATAGCTGCCTTTTTTCCCTTTTCCTGTCCTTCCTGTCCTCCCCCTCTGCCCCTGCCCCCACCCTGGTTGCTCTATAAGTACCTAATAAAAAATGTCCTCTCTACTTCAGGTCCTGGATGCTTATTTGTGCCACATAATGGGCCAGCAGAATCCGTAGGGAAACGAACTTTGGTCTGGATTTACCCAGCTCCTCCCGAGGAGGACAGAAAAAGGGAGATCAGACCCTTGGGTTGCATTTGGGTTCCTTCAGCTCTCCCAAACAGAGTTTGTGCATTGGAAACAACAAAATGGAAGAAAGATCCAAACCTGAAGCTGAAATAGAAGAAGATCTTGGCTTTTTTTTTTTCTTTTGGATGTGTGTGTGTGTGTGTAAAGGGTGTTTGTAGAGCTTCATGGTTGCTAAAGCTTTGTATGACCAATTCAGAATGAGCAAGATGATGTGTGCCATCCCCCCCTCTGCCGTAACCCCTCTGGCTACACCCTCCCCTCCCCTCGCTTTTTCTTTTTTTTTTTTTTTTTTCCCTTCCT